>JAQIWU010000132.1:0-36948 GCA_034696445.1 Isotomiella minor
TGAAGATGACTATGATGATGAGATGAGGACGACGAGGGGAAAGTAAAGTATAAAGTATGTAAAGTAAAGCAAAGCCTGACTAAAAAGAGGGGAGAAAGAAAGAAAGGAATACAGAGCACCATTGTAACCGTGCTTCTCGATACCGGGTCCACCTTCAATCTATCCATGTTTCTCTTATCTTATATAAAGGCAACAGGACTTTCCCCACAGTGCCTATATACTGATTGCTGCATATTGCATCATGCCATTATTATTACAGAGTTGCATCCCAATCTCACTCCCTGCCTGCACTCACTCTTTTGGGTGAGAAAGCGAAAGTGAGAGTTTGGAGTTGAGAGAAATGCAGAGATCGTCAAAACTTTCTTCTTCCACACTTTACACTTACAGATTTTACTATCATCGAAAGTTCCGTTCCTTATTTCCTTTATTCATTCACAACTTTGCCTTTTTACTCATCCTCATGAAGGAAAAAGTATCCCAAAAGCGACGTAATTAAAAATTAGCATTGCCTAAATATCCCTCTGCTTTGTTTACACAAAAAGGAAGAGGCAGTAGTGGTAATTGTTGATGCATATCAATGAAGTGAAGTCGGACGTGTAATCTTTTCTTTCGGATTTAATTTCAAGAGCTTTCTTCTCACTTCTATCTATGCATTTCCTACCTGCATTACATGCAACTGCAGGAGAAAACTCATCCTTCCAAAGTCAAGCTACTTTATATCCCTCCCGGATGGAGTTTCTTTTCCTGATCTTGGTTTTTGGCATGTTAGCCGGATCCCATGCATGTCGTCAGTCAGTCAGTGCAGTGGGGGAGAGTGTTTTGTACTACTATACCCCTCACTCTCTCTCTAGTATAGTATCTCTGTGAGTTTTTTGAGTGGGGACGAAGATGAGGATGTTTATTATGGAAAGAAGAGGAAGAAAAGTATAGACGAAGAAGGAAGGAAGGACGTTCCATTTGTCGGAGGGGGAGACAAATCGATGTGCTATGTTCATGTGCTGGAATTCCCGAGAGAGACGCCTTTTCCCTTTTCTTCGGGGAATCGCAATGGCCGCTCGGGACTCTCTTGAATGCCATCATACCTATCATGGGGCCCACACGCCAATATAACACTAATCCCCCAAAAACTAGTATACATACTACTTCCTTCCTTCCTTCCTTGGCCTCCCTACTTCCTTCCTCACAACCCTGCTCTTATACTTTCATGGAATTTGTATAGAAGAAAATGTGAATGGGGACTAAAAACTGTAGACTTTTATGTATATCCACTTTCTCTGCATTTCAATAAGCATTAGGACAGGACATATTATTCAAGACGCTACCACGTGGATGGATGAGAGAAGAGGCTCTGGGCATTTGTTTGAAAAGAGATGCATGATGAGATGAGAATGATGATTATGTGCATTAGCTTAGTTTAGTTTGCTGATTTGGTTGAAGAAGAAAGTAAAGTGTGGAAGAAGAAGAGGAAAGAAGGAAATGACATCCTAATTGCCCTATCACTTCATCCAACCCGAAAACACGAAATTCTCTCCGGGATTCTTAAAAAGACTCACTTTCTCTCTTTCTCCGTCTTAGCCTCCAAGGACTTGACTTTCTTTCAGAATCCAATCCTCGTAGGAATGAATGAGTGAGGAAAACACAACACAACACCGAACATATCTCTTCTGGCCCACACCACCAACCAATTCAACACACAAACTAGTCTCCAGCGACTATTTTACTTAACACTTTGCTTCCTTGCTTGCCTTTCTCTGTTCACTTCTTCTCTCCAAGACTTTCTTTCTTTCTTTTTCTTCCTTTCCGTCACCATACTACATAGCGCATGCATTGTTTTACATGATGAAAAAGTCTTTAAATTAACACCGTTGGTATAGACAAAAACAGTGAGGAGGGAAAAGAATCTCTCGAGTGTGTAGGTGAGCTAAATTGAATTAATTGAGATGGATTACCTTCCGATGGATCAAGTCTTTTTGCTCTTCTTCCGTGCTTGGAATTGTTGTGGACAAACATGTTATCAGACACGGCAAGAAGTGCCCCTTCCACACTCACTTGGGTTGCGATTATCACCTGAAAAGATAAATCAAATTAGGTTTCATTTCATGATGTCCTTCGGATTCGAAATTTTCAAATATAATCTAGGTAATTGATTACGTTACATTACTGTAATACCAACAATGGGAATAAAGTCAAAAAATGGTCCTGCCCGCCCACAACCAACCATGGGATAGAGGAGAAAGGCGATGGGAATTGTTATTGATGATGATGATTGTTATTTTTTTGTTACTGAACAAATTAATTCTGTATAAAATCCACTTCAATCTGTTCACTCTTGGTTAGCTTTGTTGGCTTTACTGCGGGAGCAGCGTGTGCATTGGCTTAATTTGGCTTAAGGCCCCCCACAGGCATGCATCCATGAAGAAATAAAATAATGTATCACCACCCCAGCACCCCATCCCCCAAATAATGAATGGATGAAGGAGTAGGAATTAGGCTACTCAACCTATTATTTTGTCTGACATTTACATGATGTTAGTTGGAACCAGAAGGACCCTCTCTTCTTTTAAGGCAAAGTCATTCTTATATTAATTTCACTCCAAATTGAACATGCGAAAGAGAAAAGGACTTGTGGCATTGTGTCTGCTGATAAAATAACACGGATTTATTGTTATTACTTTGGCTAAAAATAATCGCAACGTAAAATATGAAATATGAAATATGGAACAAGAAAAGCAGTAGCGTCTGTCAAGTTGGAAGGGGGGTTCCTTTCTGAATTAATTAATTGGGTATTACATTTTTTTTACGAATCAACAAATGGAGGAAGGATTGGGTGAATCAATGAATGAGTACGAGGATAAGCCGATGGATTACTACTCTCTTCTGACTGGTTGTGTCAGAGGGGAATCACAAATTAGTTTCACATCGACATGAACATCACCACACAGTTTACTTTGGCAGAAAAGACAGGGGTCGAGATGTATGTATTACTTATTACTTATCATGGTTTGGTGGAATGTATTAAAGCGCATCTAAATCAATTTAGAAGAATTTTTTATTTGCAGAAATGGAAAATTACAAAATATAGAGCGTGGCATCTGTTGCATCTATAAGACTGAATGCATGAGTACGTATAAAAAGCCCTCAAGGGAAAAGGGAGACCTACATTGCATGTCTGGAAGATAAGATTAAATGGGATAGAATGAATACATGGTTGATGGATGGAGGTGAAAGTGGGTAAGTAGTTGCAATTCTCTGTGGTGAAAATACACTCGTTTTTGCTTAACTAGACATAAGGGCTGGATTGCGAAAACTATCTAACTGTGTTAAGCAGGAGAGAAAGGTAGGAAATCTGTTGAAGGAAGGAGAGGATCTTGGGCAAGTGTTTTGGAGGAAGTGGTAACAAGGATGAAGGCAAAGGACGGGAACCCTGTGGGGAATTTGTTCCCAAAGGAGTATCATTTTCATTTCCCAAAACACTCACTCCCACTACGTCACTCCACACTCCAGGCTCTTTTTATGTGGTACGCCAAAATATAACCAGACCAACTTGCATAACCTTGCACTTGGATGCCTACAACTCCTGGGAAGGAATGCAAGTGTAACAGGAAGGAGCCGCAAAGTATTTACATTTCTTACTTCAACTTTGCTGATTTAAAGTTCCTTACGAAGGGAAGGGATTATGTTAGAGAAAATCAATTCCACGTGTTTAATTGATGCCACAGTTTCTTCTCATCCATTCGAAGATAGTCAATCGAAACCCGATTGCGTTTAGACTTCACGCAGTTCCTTAATTGTAGGCAGATGTGATCGAGTGTAGCGAATGGTTAGTATGTGTGAAAGAAAAGAATGCTTTTGTTTAGGGTCACCAAATTAACACTAATTTCCTCACTCGTAAGTCAAACTTTTATGTCAGCATTATCGTTTTACTATTTCCAATTTATCTTGGAGCTGATGAACCACGTGAAGAAAAGTCAATTCTACTTGGAAGGAAACTGCCATTATGGAATAAATGTTTGATTGACCAAACTTTAGAATCCTTGGTTTGGTTGGTCTGTTTCATTTCCTGATATTTCATCTCAATGTTTTTGTTGAGGTTGTAAAGTAAGAGTGAAATTATGTTTCATGTTTTAAGTAGGAAGTGTCGAAGTGTTAAGTGGCCCACATTAAGTAATCAAAACAGTGTGACATGTCTTCACACTTCCCCCATCCATCCACAATCCACGGAGCATTCCTTAAAATTTCTTACAAAAAAAGAACAAGACTCTGAGTAATATTCCTTCTTCCTTCCTTCCTAAAAGAGGTTTGAGTTTCTTATAAATAAGAAGGGTGACAGAATGAATGGGAAAGTTTTAAGGCAAATTGAAAAGTTGATGAATTATTAATTGTAATTAGCAATCTGTTTAAAAATATTGTTTATGAATCCCTTCCTCATAATGAAATGAAAGAAGGAGGAAGGAGTAATGGAAGGGAGGCAGCTGACACTCTTATTTTAGGAAGGTGACATTTAACAATGACATCATGACAAGATGACAAATGATGAGAAAAAGAAATGAAGCTTCGTCTTGTTACTACTGCACTGCACTGTCCTCTCATCCCTATCTCTCTTCTCAAGTTGGTGTTGATGATGATGTTATAACTTTACTTCTTTCCATTTCCCAGGAGAGAAAGTAAAGAAAGAAATCACAACCCAAGCCACCATCATCAACCAAAACTAAACCAACTTATCAACCAAAAATACAAGACGTGCCATGGCCCAAGTTTATTTAAGCTAATCCTTGGAAGATGACACTTTAAATGAATGAACGAACATCCGTCCTTCCTTCCTTCCTTCCTTCCGTGTTCTGTGCCACTACTTGTGAGAATAAAGTAAAGCTTAAACGGAGGGAGGATGTTTACCTATTCCGGGTTGTCCCAGAGGAGGGATACTTAACTTGTCCATGTGTATATGAGTATCCTTCACGTCATCATTTTAAATACTGACGTCTTTTTAAACTAAAAAATTCATTTTCAGGCTTTCAAAAATTGTCCATGTGAAAAGGAAATAAAATTAATATAGCTCTCGTGCTGTGCAATCTTCCCACTTTTACCGATCCCAGGCATGCACAATGTCATCCGGTTAATTATATTTATGTTGTAAAACTACAAAGTCAAAGAGCCTTACTTAAAGAATGAACTAAAAGGAAAGTGCATCTGAATGTGTTACACTTTTCATTTCCTTATGAAAAGAAAGGGAAACTGCTTTGAAATGAACTGTGGTAGTGGATTTTGAGGATGTTTGCTTAAACAAGTGATCCTTAAATGAATATGATTATCATGCTGATGATTTATCTCTCCTCTGGAAGGAAACTAAAATGTGGCTTTCTAGATCTGGAGGATGAAGTTCTCTTCTTCTCTGAAGTCGAGTCGAGTGACATATTTTAACAGAAGCGGATTTTACTCCCTGATCCCCGGATTACTCGAGTGTCAGGCTAAATTTTCTTTCATTCAGAATAATTCTACGCTGATTTACGATTTACCCTTTCTCCATTTTACCCTTGCATGCAAATATAATACTCATTCCTTCTAAATGTCATGCAGTTTATAAATGCAATGATTTTTTCTTACCTGAAATCTCCTCATGTCCCTTGGATTTCCGGCATTTTTCAAACAGTTTTGATTGCACTTGAGGAAGAACTTCAGGAAAAATCTGAAATATGTAAAACAGACAAATTAGTCTAAAACGTTTTTGACCACTTTTTGGGCATATGGAAATGCAGGTAACTTCTCTCCAACCAATCAATTCACCTGGCTTTCCCCTCCCCTCTTCTCTCTCACATACTGATACTACGCTACTTTACGTTTTTATCTACTAAACAAGTCGAAACATGTGTTTAAAGATCGACATCGACAGTTTGCTTTAAATAACTCCAGGAGTAGGTCAGAGCAAATACCGAAAATAACTGATAAAATTAAATACTTATATCTCTTAAATTACCACAACATGAATAATTCCTCTGTTGGTCGTATTGTATTTTACCAGTGTAGTTCTTGCAACGTCTTTTTTGAAACAAGGGACCAGTGTCTTTCTCATCGCTCAATCAAACATCCAACAACGGTGAGAAAATCTGCTACGGAATGTGGCAAAAGAAATCAAGACATGTCTTCATATGGCAATGACTGGGATGATGGCCAAAGGTAAGCTCACATTAACAGTCGAAACGTTTCTTCAGTATTTTCTGTTCATAGAATGAGTGACCTCTTGTTGGAAGAGGTTGGCCTATTGGAAGTGGATGGCAGTACAATTGCTGATGGTGTCAAATTGCAAGAAAATAAGAGAACAGCAGCTATAAAAGGTCTGTCTCTAAAACATCACATCATAATTCATTCGCTTGACTACAGAGGTGTTACTTTCATAAAGGTTCTGGGATCCACTGCTACCATTGCAAAGCCAAGATTCGTACTCCATACAAAGAAGGCAGAAACTACCTCAATTCAGTTACAATATTTGAGGATGGAAGGCAACAACTTGTCCACTGCTGCTGCAGTAGCTGCGTTAAGATGCTTCTCAAATCAAATTAAAAGGAGGACTCCATAATTTGAAGCTTTCCATAATTTTTTACCAAAGAGAAAGTGATGTGCAACTGTTTTAGAAGACTGAGTTTTATCTGCCCACAAAGAATTTAAAGGGGCAAAAGGGTAACAACCACCGAGAAATTGAATCGATTTTGGCAGGAGTGCAAAATTGTATTTGGTTTTGATTCACACTTAATCTTGTTATTATTAACTGGATTCGACCCGTCGTAGTGATAAGCATCTAAATAAATAAATAAATACTTTAGGAGGAATATAAATTACGACAAGGTTTCACTCTGGCATCCTTGTTTTTTGTTTATCTTGGCTGCACGTTGTAGGTATGTTGATGTGTCACAGAGTTAACTCTGGCACTTATCATTTCATTGCTTGCCACATTTCGTCTGGTGGTGGGGCGAACCACTGTCATCAATCAGACCAGAACATGACTAACTATTTGAATCCGATCGACCTATCTTTTTAACGATTATGACAGAAGAGTTGGAGATTTTTTACTCTTGTTATGCTTGGCAGTACTTCGTACATGATCTCGAAGCAAAGTATAAATAGTTTATCTATTAATTGGTTGCGATGTCAAATAAGAACGTAGAAATTCTAAGCAATACGTACAATTGGACGATTTTTTTTCTGTTGACGTTGTAAAGTTGGATAGGTGGAAAGTGGGGTTGGTTGTTGGAGGGGGAAGTGTAATAATAATAATAGTAATATTGGGACGAATGGAAATGATGCGATAACAACATTTTCCTTTTTCCCTTGCTCAAAAGTTCCTCGTCGTGTTTTGTTGGACTTTTGGCTGGCTAAGCTATTACTGTTGTAGGAGTGCTGTTATTATTGGACGGAACCGAACAAAACTGACAATCACATTATCGCTTTATTTCAAGAACTCAATTTATTTCAGTTTCAAAAAAGAACGAGGAGTAGAGGATAGTGGTGATCATTCCTGCCTTAACATCCTCATGCGGGTCACCCCCTCCTTTCCTTCTTGTCAAACCGTATGGTGCACCAAAAGACGCCAACTTGAGGTGAACTTTTGCAAGGAGAAAGGAAAGAAAGTAGCGTCATACACTGATGTTGGTATCCCCAACTAACTCTTCGTCTTGTCAGTCCCTTTGGCGATACCACAAATAAAAGAAATGCAGTCCTTCCGTAGATGTTCAAGGGTCGAGTACCAACAGGACTTAGGGCCGTTGGATGATGGGACTAATAAATAAATTGGTCTACTAATTCCCCCATTGTTCTCGGTACATCACCCAAGAGTCTTATTCAAAAATCTGTGGTGGGGAAAAATTCAATAAGGAAAGCAAACTAAGCAGGCTTAACTCGGTGGTATGATTATAGACAAAAACCACCCATCCACCAACCCTGCTGTTAGATCGACAGTTGTTGTTGTGTCTGTTCGAAATGGAGGTTTGAAATGATGGGTAAGGGTTTGGATCTGTGAGTGAAAAGTGAAAGCATTGTGCAATGTAAAGGTACCACTGGGACTGGGACTGAGTTTATGCAAGTCACCCACAACAAAAATAATATGCAAAAATCCTATGCACAAAGACTGATACAATCCTGTTAAAAATGGATGTAATTGGCGTTTAGCAAAGTAATAGCCGATTCAAACGTGTGCAACACAATGACTCTCCTCCTACAGAGGGAAAGTAACAAGTTTGTTCTTCTGAAGGTAGTGAGAAGGGAAGACTGGTACATGAGTGAAGAATGTGTGTAATGGAGAATTGAATAATTTAGAATGTTTGAAAGGCGATTTACTATTTGATGAGTTAGTGATTAAATATTTAATGCTATTTTCCTTTCTTCTTCCTCCTTCTTCCGTCCGTTATCCCCACACATATTCACTCACAAGTAACTCACTCAGTCCAATGCAATATAATCTGATCCTTCTTCCACTTTTTTCTTCTCTCTCCTTCCTTCCTACTTCCTCTCATCTCATCTCTTCTTTCTATTTCATTTTAGCCCATTCATTTTCATTCATTCATTCATTCCAGATCAACTTAACTTTCACTTTTACTCTCTCTTTCTCTTCCTCCCTCTCCAAACTCAACTAAAACCAGGGGATATCATAAGCTCTGGGAAGAACGAGAGTGGAGAACTACGCTTCTTTAGAAAAAGAACAATTTTAATTTAAATCTCAAACAAAACTAGGCCTCGTCTTCTCTTTTTTTCCATGAAACGAAACTTTTTTAGTGCCGGAAATGTTAGAGAAAGTTTCCTCTCATTTTACGCATAAAATTTTAATTTAACTAGCTTCTCTCTCCTTCCTTCCTTGTTCACTCACCCTTCACTACTTTTTTTGTATGCTCATTCAAGCAGTGTAAACGAATTTACGTTAAAAATGAAGTGTAGTAGAATGAATTAAAGGGCTGAGATGAATTTGTCTATTTGGTTGATTGAGTCTAGCTTGTAGTAAGCAAACGACTGACTAATTAATTAAACAACTTGGACAGACTAAATTGTCTAATTGCGAGGCAAAAAGCAGATCCAAATTCATCATCATACCAACTTTCTTCTTCGAAGCAATTTTTTGGGCATCACTTTCAACTCTTTTCTTCCGTGAAAAAATAAATGTAAACAAAAATTAGAACCTCATTAGTCGGGGGCTTTATATGCATCCAGTGTAGTTTAGTACATATTGACTATCACTTTAGTAGTCTGAAGTTAAAAAACAAAAATCTACAAAGCAGTACTCTTGTCAGATTAATTGCGTACTATCCTCTAATGAAGACGGTGAAATTATCTTGGCTTCATTGCATGCATTGGATCCGAATGTTAAGGAAGCCGAATGAAATGGAACATTCCAAAAATGCAGAGCATCATTTCTCTGTATGCTTTGTTATGACAACAGCGCATTCTTAATTACAAATTGAAATTACTCTCCTGGTTTGTATGATGCATTGAATTGGTAGACACGTTAATACTTGCGTGAGATCATTCTATTGACAATAGTTGCAATATGAATTGGAATTGTAGGTTCATTAATGCTTCAATATATAAACGAAGTATTGGCATTGAAACTTGAATGAAAAAAGCTAGACGGAAAGATGTAATGTACAAACAGTTGGTCATTACTGAATAATTAAATTATTTCTATCAACGTAACCAATAATTTTGTTTCGTTATTGTGACCAACACAAGAACCACAAAGAAGTAAAAACATTTTTGCCCAGGACAGAAAGCTGTGCTATATACTGTATCAGCAAATATGAAGAGTGAGATTAGTTCCACTTTTCTTAAATTAAGTTTTAGATTTCCAATGCTCCAATCATCATATTGAGTGCCAAGTCTTCCTTCTAAAGAATTCTTTGTGCCGTAACAGTTTGCAATATGATTTTCAGCTTCCATTTTATGTAAGGTTGCCGCAGTCCTCCTTTTGAGGTTATTTTGTGCATATTTTTTGTCAATTTCCGTATCATTGATGATGATGATGATGAAAAGTTGGTACTTAAAAAAGTGGGAAAGTGAAATGAGCCGTGCGTACATAATGAAGGAAATGGGAGTGAAATGAGTTTCAGTCAATATGGTATCGCACTGCTGTCAATTAGTCTAATTAAAATGCATTTCTGGAATTGAATTGAATTCAAATCGACTCATTTCCAAATGTTCCCTCTTCCCTTTCTTTCCCCGATTGTGTACCATCACACCTACAACCCAAATGCAAACGATCGTAGAAGTAATCAACATTATTACCGTTCCTCTTTTCACCTAGTAGGCTGTCTTGACTTTAAAAGGCACATTTTTTCATGGCCTTCTGATTCTTCATAATCGGCACAGAAGAAATTGCCAAAATGGGGAGAATTATAAAAAGTTTCATTGCATGCCAAGCCATACCCTACAGCACGGATATTGAACTAATCACTTGCAGTCGAATTCATTCGTCCACTTGATCGAAAGGATGACGGATGGATGGGTACCTCATACACTTTTTATAAAGCCAACTTTGAATGAATGAAGCGTGTAAAGGGACAGGGATATCGTGAGTGAGTGAAGTGACTTATTATTGTCATGATACTTTATACTTTCTCCTTTTGTTCTGTCTAATATGATTAGCAGTGTTTCCTTCCTTCCCCAACTATTTAACTCCGGTCTGACTTGACTCTTGGGCTTGATCATCTCCTCTCTCTCTCTCGTTGTCAGATCGATTTTTAATTTTATTACAACAGTCTGTCTGTCCAACCGCACCAACAAAAATAATGCATGCATGCATGCAGGGAGGAAATCAGCCAAATGAATGAAGTGGTTAGAGAGGGAGAAAGTAAGGTAGCTTAATGTCACGCTCTCCTATTCACGCAATGAGGAAAAAGAAGTTTACATGCATATTTTTGTACTTCGTAAAAGCTACTCTTGTACACAAGTCAGGTTGCTAAATTTTTATTGTGGTTGCTTGACAAAATATGCGTACTTTTCCCCACATCCAAACCAATGCCAAAGGACTGTTGAATTTACTTTGAATGAGATCCACTTCCTCGTTAATCCATGAAGCATCTACACATGTTTACACTTAAGTACTTAAAGCGGGATCTATTTGGGAGGATAAACCAAAAGTACACCACATGGGTCAAAATGTCAACGTCAGCTAAATGGCCCTTGAAATAAGGTTTATCTTTTCATGACGTGAGATGTGAAATGCGATACCATACCAACCACAGAGATCCCTTATCTGTCCTACAAGTGAATACTGACAATGTGGATTTGGAACCTGAAGAAATTGTACTCGAACTGTATGCAGAAAAGGTGCTCATGGGGTGGAGAGACATTCGTCACTTCCGTCACCAAGGAAACATCAACCGCACCGATTGATTTCATCTCCCAAGTTTGACCATGACGACAATATTTTGTCAACTTTTAAGATGTGGAAGGGACGGAAGGACTTTCCCATATGTGCATGGATGCAATATGTACACGCACATGAATTAAATCACCATTCAATTGCATGCAGTATTCATGCGTTCATTCATTCATTTATTTCACTCTTTTTCCCTCGTCTCATACATCACATCATCCACCCTAAATAAATTCAATTGGCCCCTGGTTCTCTTTTGTCCTGCATTATTTTCACTGCATAAATGATTGATAAAATATCGACTGTCTGCCTTCCCACTTTCCTCCCTCCTCAGCATCCACCCATTTACCCATTTCCACTCTTTGTCACTTTTACCGTCCGTAGGCAAGTTCATTCATTACCATTTTTATCTGATTTCCACAAATAATACGAGTAAGAGTGAGTCAGAAAACGCAAGAAAAAAGGCAAAGTTGCAAATGGACGGAATTGTCTCAAAAATAGTAAAAGCAATGCTCAAACGGTTATATTGATTCTTCCCTGAGGGAAAGCAATGGGGACAGTAAATACGTGCAAAAGCAAAGTCAGTGGAACTTTTGTCCCGTATCAAATTCGGTTATGGCAATGTGTGCGTTCAGCATTCAGTCAGCATGTAACTTATCCTTTGTTCATTCATTGATTAATTCAATCCACCCTTTAAAATCACTTAAACAGTTGGTGTCCTTTTTAATCCATTCATAAATTTTTATTGTATGAAGAGTGAGTGGACTTCTTATGGCATAAAAACCAACAACGTGAAGTCTCTCCACTTCACATTTATAATAAGCAATGCAATACTTGTGACGACGAGGGTGCTTTCACTACTCATCCTCATCTGGCGTTGTAACTCTAAACCGAAATCACCCTCCTCCGTTTAAAGTACCCGTATAACTTGCATCACAATAAAGAAAGACAATGGCATGTCTGGTTGACAAGTAAACAAAGGGTCAAGTCTCCAAATGCATCACAGTTTCCTATGCTATGCTTGATTTGAAAGTTGCAAAATGTTTACAAGACAAAAATGAAAGTTTAAGTTGCCAATTTGAGCTGCATTTTGTCGCATTCCAAACTGAACATTCTAACCTAGAAAATGAATAAAGAAAAATGAGAGAACAGAAGGGTTACAAACTTTCTATTCAGGGAAAGTAAAGTTTTGATAATTTTTTGGAAAACTTTACGACTTTTTTTAATGAATGGGCCAAATGGTGCGTCATTCTAATTCGATTCGTACCATCCTTTGATAATCAGAGTAATTGTAAAGTAACAGATACTTTGTATCATGTATTCTTAACTCGTCTGTTTGGCCGCGTGCCATGCCACGTAATATAATAAAACGAAACAAACCCGAACGATGGATGGGTGGCCTTTTATTGTGTGGTACCTTGCCTTTCTGTTTTGTTGTTGGTTCCCTTTCTCTTTTCTCCCTTTTTCTTTTGAATTACTAGGTACATGGAATAGAATTACCACATCGAGATCACTTGTGGCATAATATGTACCATATGGCCCCATTACAAGTGCACCAGAAAGGAAAGTCTGTTAGTTTAGTTCGTTAGTTAGGTGGCTCATTTCATTCTATTTTTATTATGATTATTATGACGACGACGCTTGGCATCATCCATCATGAATTTACACATACACCTGCAATTCTACACACACTTGTAGCTCAGACAACAGAAAAAGTGGCCCTTCCTTCTTTGCAAAGTCAAAGCCATAAAACCCTTGCATAATTTGGAAGGTGAAGGTTGAATGAATGAATGAATGACGGAATGAGGGAAGTTAGTCAAGAGATAATAGAAATATCCCAGTCTGGTCGTATTACTTATGTGCGTAAGTTACCTAAGTTAGGAACGGAAGGGAAAGGAAGGTGAAGATAGGTAGTTGCGTGGAGGTGTAAAAAGAGGTCCACAGGGAGAAAGTTAGAGGGCCCGGAGGGAATCCTTTACACTTTCCTCTAACTGACTGACTTTATACTCATACCCTTTTGTACCGCCTCTGTCTATACCTACCTACCTGTTTCGCAAGCCGACCACAAGTATACAATAGTCGACGAAAGAAAGTAAGTATACAGTAAAACTTTATTCTGTCATGTGCAATATAATCTAATCTGCAAGAAGTGCAATGGGGCTATACTAAACTCACTTTGCTCCTGTGCTGGGTAGGTATTTTATTATATGGAAATCGCAGAATAAGACATCCCACAGGAACAATCTTCCTTTCCTAACGAGTTTGCATGCAAAATACCCTCTCACCTTGCATATCTACTGTTGCAGCTCAGTTGCATGAGCCAATTTGTCAGAAATGAGTTTAAATCAATCTTAATCAGGTTCAATTAATTTCTCCGTTTGCTTTAAACAAGTATTTTAGGGTGAATTGATGGCAAAATTGTAATTGTCTGACTCAAAAGCGAAAACATAAAGGTATGCATTTAACATTTATTTATTCACAAGCGAATTGTGATGTGTGTATGCATTTCGAAATGCAATGCCTATGTAAATAACTGTTCATCCAATCTCAAACAACTCATCAGGACCACTGTCTCTGGAGACAATCTTGCAATCTTATAGTTCAATATTCATTCAATTTAATTCACTTAAGTTCCATTTCCTTGATTTGCACAATAGTGGGGGCAGACAAATTTCGCAATTTGCTAAATTAATCTCCTCTCAGCCAGACACTAAATATTTGCAATACCACCACCACCATTGCGCAATAGTTAGCGACACTTTCCTTGACATTATTGAATTGAAAGTGGAATTTACAAGCCTTGTGACATTCTAATCATTATGAATTGAGCCGTCTCTCTCCGATGGTGTCGTGTGTCTAGATTGATGAAGTTGTTATAGAAGAAGCGGAATGTAAAGTAAAAGTTGCTTTCCCCACACCACCTTCCCAAAACATAACAACATTGCTTGCCACCTCTATACCTATTGTCAATTCAATTGAAGGCAGACACGGGAAGTAGGAAAGAGAGATGTTGGTATGGGAGAAGCGAGAGTGTATTATAAAAGCAAGAGTAGATATAAAGTAAAGTAAGTGGTGAAGAAAGAAGTCAGTGGAGAGAAGAGAGGAAAGTCCCGAGAGATTTGGCCCCCTCCCACAGGAGAAATCAATACCACTGGGACTACAGAACAACCAATCCAAACCAAGTACCAAAAGTATAAAGTATAAAGCAAAGCTCTCTTTCTACACACACACACTTGTATATGCATAGGCCCATGCACACGCCAAATCATCCGACTTAAACTTTAGAAACTTTTCCATGTAAGAAGAAAAAAGCAAGCCTTAAACTCCAAAAAACCAAAGCAGGAAGAAAAATATACAGATTCACTTTTCCTCTTCTCCAAGTTTCAATTCGAGGGAGTCAGTTTGGTGCTACAGATCATGCAGTGCCATCACCACCACGAACCAAGTCAAATCAGTATAGAAAAGTAGAAGCAAAAGGTGGGGAGAGGAATGGGAAAGAAGAGGGTGGACTGAATTAGACTCACAGTATTGGAAATATCCATACTCACACACACGACTGTCTATCTTTCATTCAACCGCAATAATGCAATCTATCTTCGGTTTCTTCTCTGCAAGTCAGTTTTCATCTAGACTTTCGGTTTTTATGTAGACAGTGCCCCCAAAATTGTATGCGTGAAGAAATAGAAATCAGTTGATAAAAAAAAGGTAAAATTGTCACTCCTTTCACCTGAGTTTGTGTACTCGTCACCTTTTTGACACCCACAGACTTTCTTTTTTTGGCACTCGTGATATCGAAATTATCCTCTGACTGGATTGATTGGACAATAGTCGTTCTCATGTTGTTGGATAGGACATGACATCTACATGACACAATTTTGCATGGCGACGAAAGATTGAGCTGAATTGATGGATGGAAGAAAGAAGAGCGAACTTGTATATCATAAAATCAATATAACACTTTCTTTCCTATACGTCTATATGTGTCATCTGTCTCCTCTGCTTTCCTTTGGCACTTGATTTCGAATGGTTATAGTTCTTCCAATCTGAAGAAGTAGACCGAATGGAAGGAGGGCAACAACAATTGTGGAACTGTAATTACGCTGACTAATTACACAACCGACTCACCGACAATGAAAACCGAAGCACCCTTTAGATTGTTTTATAAATTCGATCTTATCATCATCATGATCAGGAAGGAGGCTACTACTGTGCTCCTTTGATATTGACTGTAAAACAGATCTAATTTTAAAACATAAAAGAAAGAAGCAGACAATGCGATGTGATCGAATGACATAAAACAAATGAGATAATAAAATTGTGTCTTCTTTCTCCTTTCTCTTACTTACTTCTGCGTCTATAGAAGGTCTCTCATTTTGTACTGCTTACTTTGGCTCATTAACCAGCCTTATAAATATAACCAGTCGACTACTGTGTATATTCAACCCCTAAAGATAATCTTTTTAATTTGATTACGCTCGTTCAACGTATCTTTATTTTCCATCAAAATCGATTAAAGCATCAAATGTAATGAAGGATTTAAATCCATCTTTTGTCTTCGACATTGATTTTTAAATGCATGGCATTAAAGAACTTTAAGTTTGCAGGATCTTCTTTACATTCTAATAAACTTAATGAAAAAAGAAGCTGACTAATCTTTACTTACCGGTCGATGATAACAGGATCGGAAGGAGTTTCGTTTCGATTGCCACAACTCTTCTTGTCACAGCAACGACTGCACATGACTTCATGGGTCAAGAGTACTCGACACATTTCCGGATTCTTATCCTGTCCTTCGTATATTATGGCCTGAAAGAAACATTCACATAAAAATTATTAACATTTCTTTTTCTTTCTTTATACGTGCACGGTTATTTTCCTCCTTCAAATTGCTTTGCTTTCACTTTATAACCCGTTCCCGGACATTTGTTTTACTCATTCATTCATTCATTCTGTTTGTCCTCTCCACTCCCAGCTCCAGTCGTTCTTCCTTCCAACCTCTTATCTCATATTTACATCTCGCATTAGTGCTCCTTTAGCATTATAAATACTCATACAAAAACCCTGGCTATCTTTTCCTCTTCTTCATAATGCAATAATTCCATTCAGAGGGTTCCACACTCTCCTTTTCCTTTCTCCCTTTCCTCCGCACTATACTTTATCATATCAAAACTGAAATAACACTTAAACCAGTAAGTAAACTAGTTAAGCTTAAGCTTCACACACAGCTTTACAACTTACTTGCATTTACATTACATTAGCTTTCTCTTTTAAGTCGTCGTGTCAGGATGAATTAAGTCGTTTTTAGATCATTTCCTAACGTAACGCACTCACGTTCGCTCTTTTCATTTTCATACGCACGGCACATGAAATGTCTGAGAGCTCAATGTTTTCCCTGCCTTTTGTTGACTGTTCTTATTTAATCTTTTGACTATATCTCTGAAATAAATTCTAATGAATGAAGCACGGTTCTTAGATAAGAATGGGACGCATATATGCGTATATCTTTAATGATCAATACAAGTTCCATTCGTCATTTTACTGCATTCGTTATTGACTTTGTGGATTAAGTAAGAAAATGAGTAGAAATAATATTGTTGCAATAATGAAGAACCCTTTTTCCTTGACATTGTTGCCAATTCCGAAGAAAATTAAATTGCTCGAGAGCAGGATGGATAAGTATGCATGCGATGGGGTTTCTCTCCCTCTCATCATCCCATTTCTTTATCTTTTTATTCGGTCGATTAGTCTATTTGTACGTGTGGAAAGTGATGTGAAGGAACGCAAACATGAGTGGAAATCGGAAAGAAGTGGAAATCGGAAGGTGGAAAAGAAAGAAGAAAGAGAGAGCCAGGCATACCTACTATCATCATCATATCGAATCTGAACTGAAAAGAAAGTAGGTAAGTGAAGATAGAGAGAGCTTGGGCTTTCACTTTTCTTTCGTTAGCAGATAAGAGATAGGAAACGAAAAACGAAGGAACTTGGAAAAGAAGTACGTCCTGTTGTGGCAGTGTGGTCTAATAAGATTAACTTCTCGCTTTCTCTCACGACTGCCGACAATGCAATGTATGAGAAGCCCCACACACATTCAACATTTATTCACAACACTTCTCTCTCTCCTTCTGTAAACTATTTAATTCGCTTCGGTTCTACAAATACTACATCTTTTACGCTTGCTCATTCTTTCACTTACTCACTCTTCTTTTCCACAAAAGACAAATGCAATTAGCACCCACACTTCTACATAATTCTGTGCTTAAATAAATACCCATGCTTATTTTTAAAGTTTGGACATACCTGTTTGGTTACGGAGTCAATTAATCTCACGTAAATGTCTTGTTCCTGACGAATACCTATGTAATTTGAAGGAACAAGAACGTTACAAGCTGTAGGGATGATTCGATTTGTATGCTTCTTACCATTAGCATACAGTAATTGTAGTCTGTACTGTATACCGTTGTTCGTCTTTGCCCCATCGGGTTCCTGAAAATTCAGACAGAACGTAAGTAAAGACACTTAATTGATCCACTCAACGATTTAGGCGGAATAAGATGTCTTTCTATAATTTTTTCCGTATTAGCTATTATTACTTTTGGGTACCCCTAAAGCGGAATGAAGAATACTTGACTACGCATTTAGAATTAGGCATTATTGGGAGAGAAAAAAGGAAGGGAAGGGAAGAACAAGAGGAGAAAGTAATCAGATCAGAGATTAATTGAGCGACTATGGAGAGATTGCCTTAATTTGAATCGAAGTTGGTTACACAGGAAGCGTATCGTAAGTAAGTAGTCACATCACAAGCACCCCTTCCTTTTTCTTTAATGCTCTTCTCAATTCAATTCTTACACAACTCTTCTATAGATTTAAAAGAGAGACTTAGACAGGAGGGATGAAATTAACTTACTTGATCTTTCTCAATGAATCCGATGAAAACTGTGCGTTCAATCTCAACGGGTTGTCCTGCTCTGTCGTACAGAGCAATTACAAAATGGAAAAAATTTGATTTTCTTAAATTTGATGGTGGCTGCTTCTCAAAATGTGCTCTTCCAATCCCCAAACTGTAAAAAAAGACAAGTTAAGAACATTAGCTGGGCTGCATTATTACAAAAGGTATACGGTATATGAGAATTGGTCGGCAGTGAAAGTGAGGATGAGGGAAGATGATGGGAGGAAGAGCATGAAAAAAGATTCATTGTCTTTTTTCTCTCCTTGGCTTTCTCCACTCATTGTGCGGTATGATACTTAGGTGTAGGCTCTGTTACTTTGTTTGGATATATGTGTGTTGAGAAGAGTGTCTTGGCCAATTATTCCCTTGATTCCCATTATGAAAAACCTTCGAAATGAGTCGATTGAGAATTCTCCACAAAAACTCCGACTCTCAACTTAAACAACTAACCAAGCAAACCAAACCAGTAAATTACTCGACTAAGACTTTTCCCTTTTTTCCATACAAATTGGCTCCATTAAGAACCAGAGTCAAGTGTAGTTACTTTCTTACTTTCAGTCAAGTCAGCCTCTTTCTCTCTTTGCTTTCCTCACTTTCTCTCCTTTTCGCTTTCTTCTTCTTTCTTTCTATCCGTTTATTTTTCCTAATCCGACAGCCCCCACCGATAGCAATTATAGCAATAATGGCTTCAGACACTGTACCATAGTCATTGTGCTTAACTTTCTTTCAATTCATTGTAAATGCTTTCCTATTTGTTGTGTCATCGCAAGTCCACATTTTCATTTTAAGCAACCTTGTTGAACAAGTGCGTAAATTGTTATTGTTGGGTAGTATTTTTGTAACAGGCTTAAAGAATCTACCTCAGACAAGCTTGCATTAATGAATGGTAAATGATCGTAGAAACCAATTAATGGATTCTTGAGAGAGAACTCACCGCTTCCTTTTCACCGTTTGTTTTGTACAAGCATGAATGCATTGCAGAAAGTAATTTAGCAAGAACTTGTAATCTCACTGAAAGACTCAATTGGTACTTATTTTTACATAATTTGATTAAAATGCTAATGCCTCTGGTCGTGAACAATTATTTAATTAACGAAACGGTGCAATAAAACTAATCATTCTGTCGCATTAATTACAGGGGATCGCATTCTTTTCCAATGTCTCACAATGCCCACTACCATTTACGCCAATGCATCGATATATTAATTGAGAACGAAGATGCCATAAAATGGTGAAGTAATACATTCTTTACAATGAAAAAAGTTGAAAGACTTACTTGGACTGGTCAACAATGGCAGGTTGCATCCACGGTCGTGGAGCAAGTTGGGAAGATAAGGGCTCTTCCTTTAAACTTGGACCGCGTGCTTGGTGACCTCCAAGGTCTTGGTGGTGTAACCCAAACATCATCATCTTGTTGGCCCCGTCGTCGATATTGAATCTCAGTAGGTTTATACTCTCTCGTCAACCGTTAAGTTGCCATTAATTGTCAAAAACCAAGCAAGCACTGCTCTCTTTGTAACTTTTGTCTCACTTTCCCCAATCCATGACTGTAATGTTTAAATACCGTATGTAGGTTTAGTACGTGTAATAAAATCCTTTAAAACTTGAGTATGAAGGGAAACAAATAAAGTAAAGCCGCAGAATGATCAATCTAATCCAATCCACTTACTCACTCACTCTTCTTCCACAAAACCAGCCGTGCCAGCATATAAAATCAACTCCACAGGTTGAATCAAGTCTCTTTAACAAAAGCAAAGTAAAGTTGTTGGGAAAGTAAAGTCAACTCAACTCCCGGCTTCCTTTCCTTCCTTCCTCTTCTCTCACCACACGCCTTTCTTCTGGTTCACTAAGTTTTCTTCTTGTTTTTACACTTTCTTCAGTTCGAGTGTAAATGAAATGAGTCTCACTTTCTCCGATTTGAAGGTCTCAATAAATTGCTGTTTTTTTAGAGTCAGGAAGATGTATCACGATCACATTTGAGTCGCTATTACATTTGCACTTTGTCGATTTAAATCGTTGCAGGTTGAGAGGACCGTCAGATGAATATTTGAAGTAAAAAAACTGAGATTTTTATCAATTATTCCTTTTTATGGGGTGAATTTGCATTTTAGATGAGTATGTACTTCAGCAGAACTTCTTTCGGTCTTTGTTGCGAAAGATATGGTGGTGTGTAGTTGTTGGAGTTGAGTTAGAGGATGCTTGAGACTTTGACTTGTGGGACCAATGTTTATTTAAAGAGTTTAAAGTATTAACGCCGTAATTTTTTTATGTGTGTGGAGGAGAGAAGGTTCTTCTTGATAAATTTGTTTAGAGTGGAAAAGTGTAAAGTGAAGAGGTCTTTTTTAGTAATTGGAGAGTCTTTTGGGAGTAAGACGGGCGAGATGAGACTTGAAGGCTCAATTTGCCCTTTTGTGTTGTGTGAAATTTTCATAGGAGAGTGAGTCTCTGGTGCGAGTCCCTGTAGGCTTTCAAACCTCTCTGGTGACTGGGAAAAACAGTGGCAAAATCTCGCTTGGGGTTTCCTACGTTCAGTGAAGCACTGCCTACTTCCCTCCCAACAACACTCCCTCATCCATATCCTTCCTTTGCTTTCTCACAGGAAAAAGATACGCGGAAGAGTATGGGAGAGATGCCGCTTTCCCCTTCTTCCTGTATGCCTCGGTACTTTACACAGATGTTGGGAATGAGCGAGATTCTGTTAGCATTGTAAGATGTGACTCTGAAGTACAACATTGTATGCAACGTTACGATACCCGGGTATTCTATTGGATGGATGATGTGGGGGAGATATCGCATTATCCACAAAATAAAGACAGGAAGGTGTCTGTCCTGCTTTCTAAATGAATCTTCATCAGTTTACGTCGAAATGACGAAAAATGTAGAAACAATATATGAATCCGTTAATACGAAGAAAGTGAAAGCAACAGAATTTTTTTATTTTTGTCATAGTGTAAAGAAGGATGTTTACTCATTAACGCTCTTCAAAAGGCATGGTTCCTGTAACTCAACTTCTTCTTGGTCGGTTTTATTCGCTAGTCTTACTTTCCCTACAACACTGAAGCAGAGGTCTGCTCAGGACAGACAGAAAGTGCTTTTTCTTTTACGCAGGGAAAGTAAATTAAAGCAAGGGAAAGTATGTTCCCCTCTCCCATCACAACATAAGGGCGGAAGTTAGGGAAGGAAAGTAAAGTTAAAGTTATATATTACTACAGTTAAGGGAATAAATATCCATAATATTATTACGACTTTGGGATCCATTCCACATCACATTGGTCTCATCCCAGGAATCCAGATCCAGACCTTCTGAAAAAACAAAAGGTCTATGTCCATAGCAACGACACGACCGACATGGACTTCCTCGCATCCCATCATCTTATCTTAAGCAGACAACCTGAATAGTTTAGTCAAAAAGAGTCCTCCCACCCTTCAAAAAGTATCATGGCCCAGCAGAAGGATTTGGCATTCATTTCTCAACTCCAAGCGTGATTGATTATAGTGACTTTCAGAAGTGAATATTTCTGTGGTGATTAATTTATTTAAAATCCTTGAGTGGAAGTTGATGAGGGAGGAGTTGAAAGGGACAGGCAATAAATAAGTCAAAAAGGTACAAGTGCAAGCACAAGAGGGATTTACAGGAGTTAACGATTTCCATTGAAACTTTGACACTGTTTGCCTACCTTTCGCCCTCATGTTTGACAAGTTTACCTGAAAATATTTACCTGTGGCTAAGCCTAATTCAATCAGTCATCCACTTCAGATTATGTCTACAAACAAGTGGTGTCCTATAATGTGATCATGCTGTGAGAGAGGTCAGAATGTAGGTTGATTTCTATAGAGTTGTTGCCACAAGGATTATGAACAGGTTTTGTTACACAAAGTCTGTCCGACCCAGACATAATTTGATCTGGAAGGCTCCTCCGTAACAATGGCAATTGACTTTTAGGATAGAAGATGATGTGTGTTTATTTTTAAAACTGTGCCAATCCTTTGTTCGTCACAATACAAGTGGGGAAAGTGTGTAAAGTAAAAGTGCGTGCTTCAATCTGTGTGTGGCATACTATTATTATTACAGTCCTGTTACTTGTTATTCCTAAGAATATGTCATGATATCGATTTTCCTGTCCATTAAAGATTGCAATTCCTGTCCATTGATCTGTGATTTTAAAGCTGGACGAGAAGGAACGAAGAGTCAAATAAAAGAAAAAGACATTATTGACCACCTGAAGAGATTATGCCAATTATCTATTCTTTCTTAGGTGACTTTTGAAATTACGTGACCTGCGATCTTCTAATAACTTACTACATTCGACTTCTGTCTGTATTTCTGTCTAGACTTAAGATTATTATTTTGTCTGTATTTTACAATCTGAACAAATGTAATTTTGTCCTTCTTAACACTATTTTCAAAACTGAATAATGCAAAATTGTGTTATGTGCAGAAGTGAAAGTATTATGTAATGCTTTTCGAAGGTGCTACTTCAATCATGTAAAACTATCAGACTTGTCTCCTCTTTGATTATTACATTACACGACGTAATAAGCACGTCATAAAAATGTTTCAATCTGTCATAGACACACTTTGATGCAACAATAAAGAAAGTTTCGACAAAATTGGGAAGGATTAGTAATTTTCTTGGAATTTTATAGCATGCATTCATGGAATTCGGCATGTGTACAACCCTAATAAAACCTGGACATGGAAGTACAAGGAAGAAAAGTAGACATGCTACGCCATCCCTCCAGAGGTTTTGGAGATTTCCACCGGAAATTTGTGTCTTCTCAGGAGACGCAGACTCCACACTCCGGGGAATACTTTCTCTTCTCCTTTCCATCTCCCCTTCTTCCGTCCTCTCCGTCTGGAGGTTTAAAATTTTATGGCGGGGGAGGTATGCAAACCGAAAGTCATGAATGCACGTGCAAGTATTATTTGCATTCAAAATCATAGAAAAATCCTACACAAGAAGATGCATAATCGTAAAGTGAAGTCGCTGCGTAAAAGTAGTGCAGAAATTGTAGAGCAAAGCTTGAAAAATTCCGTATAATAGTTCCTTCATCGCATCCAACTATTTTTCACACCGCACCAAAAAAAGAGTCATTTCTAAATTTGTTAGGGTGGTGGTTCTGGGGTTGCTGTGTGGTAAGGACTGCTGGAAAGAGAAAGTGAATAAGGAGATCCCAGAGCTCATCAATAAATTTGGCGGAAAGAGAATGAAGGAGAAAGCAGCACGAGTAAGACCAACGTGGAGAAAGTGGAAGGAGGAGGAGGTCCTACGGTCCTCAAGGACCAGGCTCCTCTCCTCCTCTTCTGCCACTGACGATGGCGAATCCGCAACCTGGAAATTTCCGTCTCGACTTTCACCAATTTTACACTGGTTAAGAAATGCCAAGCAAGTTGCCCAGACCACAGACGTCGCAATATGTACATGTGGTTGCCATTTTGTTCCCAGTTTAGGTCCTTATCATGATGGCAGTTTGTATTATTGACAAGTAATTACGTTCTAGTACGTTTAATTTTTTTGCCATTTACCTCATTTCTTCAGACAGACACAAACTGTATTACTGATTTGATTTAAGTCTAAATTTTGTTTATTGTTTAGTCCTAATGCTAAAAGGAGTTTTACATCAACAAATAAATAGACGAAAATAATTCCATTGCGCTAAGCTTCTGTAGTTCCCACACCACAAGTCCCGTTGGCATTATCGTCAAACCGCAAGATGATCCAAGGAAGTACAAGTAAGCGGGTAGGTAAAGGAAGACAGGGAATAAATGCGGAAATAAATAAATTTTATGAAATGCCCTACAGCGGATATGAATATTATCAAGGACTGTATATGGTTCGTTTTGTAGATAAAGTTAAAAAGAGGAAAACAAGGAGAAAGATAAACAATGAAAGATTTACTTTTGTTCTGCAGCAAAAAACAAAACCAAGTTGGTTTTCTTTCTCTACTAGGATAAGTTAAGGTATCTTATGGGAATTACAAAATTTAGGAGAAGTGGAATGAAAGTCTCAAAATCCTCAAACGCTTCTTTCTTTTTATTCTATTCCGGCAGAGAAAGTTGGTTTCTTTGCAGAAAATTATTTGAAACCGTCATACAGTTAAAAATATTTTTAGAGTTCAAACTTATTTACCCAATAACGTTGAGGTAATTTGAATAAATGTGGCAGTTATGATTGATTGAAGTGGATGCATGGAGGTGAGAAAATAATAAGGATATGAGTGAATGATGGATAAATTTTGAGAAGATGTGGACGGGAGGACGTTTTTGGTACAAACGATGATGGAGCTTGTCGTCTGTTGGGAAATCTTGAATGATCTGATATCCAATCCATTAATCATTTGGCTAAGGTAGCTCTAATGAAATGCCAATAACAAACAAATTCTTAAGTATCATCATGTGGTTCTTCTCATTCATCCCCTCCTCTTCTTGGCTCAAAGCATGCATTGAAAAATGTATGGGTTTTGAAGCCTTGACAAAACAAAGTATGGGATATGGAGCTATAATTATTACTGTTATTATGTCAACCAATGGCCATGGTTTTACTTGGTTTTTAAGAGAAAATGATGATGATGATAATAATGTACTCTGACTTTGGTTCGGATGGGTGAAAGTGCATTCTCCTGTACCAAGCTAACAAAAATGGGGATAATAATCCACAGTAAACATAATAAATTCTGATTTCTCATCCCCATAATCCTCCTCCTGACTTTGCTTCCTTTTCTTTCACTCTACTAGAATCAAGCTCAAACATTTCTTTCTCTATGTGAGCCATCAGTCTGCAGTCCATGAAAACAAGGAAAGAAACTTTACTTTTTTTGGTAGACAGATAAAAGAAAAATTGGAAGTTATGCCTCCACATTTCTACATAAAATGTCAACACAAGTCTGGCTACCTACTTGCTTTTTTTCTCACCCAACCAATACAACTAAGACTAGATTGAAAGAAAGTGGAGTTGTGAAAAGGGACTTTTGAACCATGGGGTAAAGTGCGACGAAATATTTTTACCCCAAAACCAATTCAATTACGCTTACAAATTGCAGAAGCTTGATAAGTTTTGTCTATTTGAACAGGCCTAAATAATGAAGACCTCACTTTCTATACGAGGAGAGTCATTGCCATGCGTGTCATCTCATGTCCCGACAGATAATGAGTAGAATTCACAGAGGCGGTTGTCCATTTCCCAGTGCAAATAAAATAAAGTGAGTTTATTGTAATCCATGAGTCAGTTCAGCAACAAACAAACACACAAATCTCAATTAATCTAATCAAGTCCTCAAACTTGTCTAATTTTTTAAACCGAGTTTTCAAATTCAGCGACTTTGTGACCATCCTAGGCATTCTATTCTTACTTAGCACTCTGGAAATTGCGCAACAGACATAATTGGCAATGCTACATTAATACGTATTATTTCCGAAACAAAATACAACATAAACAAATAGATCTCTCCTCTTTGTATGTACGGGATGGGGGATGATGTAGTTTGTTTTATAAAAAAATGAAAAGCGAAACAAAACGATGGATGTGAGAATCCCAACCTGCCACGTGACCAGGCACCCCCTCGACCTTCTGCTACTCATGATGCGTGGCGTGGCATCGGCATCATCATCGGTTGGTCGGGGCACACTTCCTTGTAATAGGAAGTATTATAAAATTACTGAACCAAGTGATAATCCCGTCACGTGGCTAGCTTTTTCATCCATAGCCTCACATCAAAATTGCTGCCGATAGATAGATATACTACAAATGAAAGGAGGAAGAAGATGGATGGATGTTTTATATGTTGTGCCACTTTTGGTCAAATTGTTTCCTTCCTTCCATTCAAAACTGAATCTTCCCAACCAAAAATAACACACACTCTCTGTTTTCATCCAGGCTCTTTGTGTTTTAAAATTTATCGGGTATGAAATCGGTCGGCCGAACCACGTAAGTGCATAAAATCTGATAAAATGTTTTCAGAATTGGTTCGGGTGCCACTTTATTTTCCCACATGTGCCGCTTCTCTTTCTTTCAAAGCACCCATCGCACTTTTGTTGAATATCATATATTCAAAATCCAGTGACAAAAGTGCAGATATCTCTTTTAATAGCAATTGTGTGCGAATGAAAAAGGTGTTTATCTTTAGACGATTGAACCTTTATCATGTTGATATGAATGAACAACTGTTGAAATATAAGAAGTCCTCACACACAAAGGGTTGATCCTTCCTGATTCGATTTCCTTGTCATTATTATTTCTCGGGTGAAATTGGATTTTGATTGCGAAAAACACATAAAATCAGCCACCCACAAATTTTTAATGAAGTTTACTCTTGTCCCGCAAAACATACATTCGCTCCTTCCTAATGTAATAATGGTAGTAATAAATTTTGGGTTCCTCTCGTAGAAGAGAAAGTTAGGCAGAGGATGGCAAATTAGAAATCGGATCCGGTTGAGTTAGTGAGTCAAGTCAACTCTTCGGATGGATGGTCCAGACAGCCATATATTATTTATCATCATGAAGGATAGTTTTGTGTACAACTGGTTCACTTGTTTTCTTTTCTTTCCTTTCTGCCCAATTGACATTTGATTTGATTTGATTGAGAATGGCGAATAGAATGGAAAAGCACCCTTCTGTCCTTCCTTAACAACGTCCAACTGTGTATGATTCGAACGAAATAAAATCAACTCTTTTCACTTATGTTTGTATGTCGTGAAATAATGTAATGTAATATAGATCGGACGAGATGAATAAGAAGACCATAAATGGCCCATATGCTCCTGTAATTTTTCTTTTGTGACTGCCGAACTGATTCATCAACAATCGCTACAACAATACCTTGCTCTCGAATTTACTTGTTGTTACTATGCCACACACTCTGGCAGTGCAATGAGCAACAAACTTACCTACATTGCCACCGCAATGGAAAATTGTAACAAATTGAAATCTGTGCGTGGTGGTGAAAGCTCCCTATTTCAGGTCCAGATATATAAACCACTAATTAAGTTTACTTCCCTGATGCCAATTAAGAGACGGACATGTAGTGTCTAGGAAATAGTGTCATTAGAATTGTATGTAGGATTCCGTTGTTGAAATGATTCACTTTTCTCTTTGCCTTCTCTCGAGAAGATTAAATTTCGGTACCTCATTTTCGCCCTGTTCATGTATACTTATTTACATTGCGTCATCCTCATATGAATGACATACAGAGATGAGGGTGAAAGAGGCGAGGGATGATAAGGAGGCAAGCTATATCATGCCCATCAACCCGTGGCCCCTTTTTATACAATCAAAATCAACAATGATGCAGTACGACTATATGCTGTCAGGGTGAAGGGACAAACTCCATTTATACATTATTTTATTTCAGCAGAGAAAGGTTGAAGGAGAAGAAGAATAAATAAATATCATTAGCGGCTTCACTGATTCATCCTCATCCCGACTTCTCTCCTACCCGTTTCCACCAGCCTAAACCAACTTAACTTGCCCTCATCCCGCTTCTAAAACCCTGTTTTATTTCTACCCTCCAGCTCAATCTCGAGAAAGAAAGGGATGGACTTTTTTAACTTTTGCCTTGCATCTCACTGCGTAGTAGAACCCGGGTAACTCTACGTAGTTGAGGCTCAGGTCAGTTAAGGGTGGATATGGTTTTGTCTGTAAAGTCTCATCCTGCCCCTGTCTCTTGTTAGGAACATTAAATGACAATGCAATTGCGTAAAAATTGTTTTCTCCAAATGACCATCTTCCCTTCCACCAACCGCAGCTGCTCAAAACACCATGATTGTAAAGTATAACCGCAAGATAAGGCTTTGGCTGCAGAGATTCTATTATTAAAAAATGGAAATATGTGTGAGCCTTATGATTCAAATATGAACAATGGATTGATTATGATGATAATATAATGACGAAGATGGCACATATGGGCACACAGTAGAAATAATTCAGTTCCCCATTCAAAGTCCCTGCCTTTTTTCTCTCGACAAGTGCAAGGAGTATAAAACCGGTGGTACTTGTACTTGGGGGAAGTTCCAACTGCTCTGGAGTGGGATATTATTTCATGAGCCAAAAGCAGAAAGGAAATATGCGAAGGATTATCAGATCGGATTGGGATTTAATGACATAAGGGCTTATCATCAATTATTTATGGGTGATGGCCTTTTTCAAGTCCCATCTCATTCATCTTCTGACGTAAATGTATGCTCCTGCCTCACTTTCCCTGTCGTCAAGTGAAAGTACTCAACCAGGTTTCCAGTCTAGTCTTCCAATTTCTTGCTCTTCAAATAACAATAATTAAGAAATCCAATCAAGGAGAAGAACAGAGACGAAATCCAATTATGTACCAAGTAACTTCAATGCTATGTGACACATTTGGTTGACGTTATAGAATGTTTGGTGTCGCATTGCGTCATTTAATCCTCCCTTTTTATAGGATAAGACAATACATAAGTCGTCCCTTTGACCGCTTGGTAATAGGGTTGGCATTTAATCCGTCGGAAGGGTGGTTCTTTCATTTTGTCTTTTTTCAACCGGAAAAATAATGTTATTCTTCAGCTTAGCTGCCATTGTTGAACTCGAATGTTATTTACGACGACGAGGGACTCCACTAATCCTTTGGTACATCCTGCTAATATACAATTTCAATTATTATTTTATACAAGTCAAAACCCTGATTCACTCATTACGATTTTGTAATATGATGTAATCCTCATAAATTCATTTAGTTTTTAAGTGCGAATATTTGGACAGTCGTATTGAAATCTAATGACAAAATGTGTTTGCAAAAAATGGTCCACTCTCAATCAGGAGGACTACCCAGCTCAGCTCAATTGTGGTATAAAGGGTTTTTTGTGTTTCTGGTTCTTTCTTTTTTCCCATCGCAGAATGTAGAAAGAATGGAGAAATCTCTCGAGATTCAACATCCATTCTCATTCATTCACTCTTTTCTCTGACACTGACAATAATTTTTACTTCGAGAAGTAACGCCGGTGCTTTTTTCTATTCAACAGAATAAGAGAAGAAACCTCATTCTCTGTTCACTAAATGTAGAAGGGCAGCTCAGTCGTCAATAATTTAGGATTCCTCGCCTCTTTTTTACTGCCACTACTATTCTAACATCGACTTTGAATTGAAATCTTGAATTCTTCCACTATTTTAGGGGACTACATTATTTCAATGGTTGCGACTTTGGCGTTCTTCTACACCTTTAATAGCAGTCCTAAACCATAAAACGCAAAACTGCTACCTACATAATTGTTTCGTTTGTGGAGAAAGGTTTGGATTGTATGAGATTGGTAAGGCACAAGGATAATCGGTTACACGGTTTAACCTGATGACGATACTTCTTCCTTCGTGAAAGGCTTAGATGGAATTGTACATCACTGATGAGAAGAAGTGTGATACTTTACTTTCACTTTATTATTCTAGATTTAGGAAACTGTCTTTCAGGAATCTCCAAAGAAAGAAAGGATTACTTGGAATCTTTTTTCTTTTCGAAAAGAGAATGTGACGCTATTTTGCTGATGGTGTTGATGATAGTTATTTACTCTCCCTTTTATTTCATTCTTTAGCTCGGCATCATACTTAAAAGCTGTGCACTTTGCTTTCACCTTTTTTTTGAGAAAATCCATTTTTACTCTTTTGAAGAGAAGGGAGAAGGTGTCGAAGCATAACAGCTTTGTTATTTATTTGTAACGCGTCGTATTTTCTCAACCGGGAAGGAAAGGGAATGAGCATTACCTCATTTGCATGAGGGAATAAAGAAATTACGGGAACAGAGACGTATACACTTTCTCTTTCGAGAGAAAGGTGATTTATAACGCCGGTGTAAAATGCATTCATCTTTGACTGCGTACCTAAAATATCATGCATTTTCTGAGGAGGGGAGTAGCTTTCTCCTTGGAACAAAGTTGATTTACTTTCTTAATCTCTAATGAGGTACAATTTCAATTTGTGTGGAAGAAGATGGAGTGACTCATCCATCTATTATCTTTTCTTCTTGATGCATTCTGGATGAAATATGACCATACCATCTCCATCCCCTATAACAGAGGAGATGGAGAAAGTTGGCTTTGGATTGGGGAGTTACGGAATGATTAAATACGTAAGGTCAGAGGAGGGAGAAAGACAATTTTTCATTTCAAGTTCATATTTTATTTTTTAAGATTCATCTCCTTGTTTATCTTATAACATAATTAGCAACAATGTTTGTCTGAAACTAAGCTAGGACCTGGCTTGTTTTTCCAAGTACGGTGAAAGGGATAAATTTCCTAAGGTGACCACTGAAACAACCAGCATCAATTCAATTTAAACTGTGGATTACACCATTTCTTCCCCCTACCTTAGATATATTCCCATCCCATCAGATCCAAGATAGCACTTTCTCTTGAGCAAAGTTTTTACTTTTTTGGAATCAAGTCAAATTGGGAGAGGGTGAGAATGATGACCACAGGAATTCAAACCAGTCCAAACCGCATTACTCATTCATTTATTCCTTCACGAAACCAGGAACGTATCCAAAGCCTATACATCTTTCTCCTCCTGTCTGTCAGGCTGGCTTATCTGACCACAAATCATTTCTCTGTACTACTGCATCCTTGCATCAGGGGATGACTTTTTTTATCCTCCTCTCGTCTTTTGTAGATCCATCGTTTTTCATGTGTTCGTGTGTGTGGAGCAATTAATCCAAGTGTCCGTCTTGGTGAAAATGGGCAATGGTTTCCAAATGATATCTGTGTAAAATATTCAGTTTCTAAAATGATTTTTTTCACTTGCCCTTCATCCCCTACGGGATAAAGTTTAGATTGAGAGAAGTACACATATGTGTGCTTTTCTTCTTCTTCCCCCTGTTTCTTCTCAATCCATCCATCCATCCATCCGGCTATCCTTTATTTATTTATCCCTTTCCCACTCTGAGTGAAAGTATGAAGAAGTAGTGTGTAGGAAGCAGAGATATTGTGTGCAAGTGAGAGATTTGTTATTGTTGTTGGAAAATCTAGTTTTTAGGGAAAACGAAAAGAATTTTTTGACTAGAGGTCAGTTTTCCCAAGAGAAAGCAAAAAAAACTACTTTCACTTCTTTCTTTCTCCTTCGCTTAGCATTCTATTTTATCTTGTTTGCAAACCCCTCATACAAACTTTAACTACTACGTGTCTTCAGATGTATGCACGTTCAAATACCAACTCACTTTACTATTCTCTCTCACTATTTTACTTACAACAATTCCATTTTTTATTACAAGTGCGCTGTTGCTGTTCTAAACTGATAACTTCATTCGTTTCTTCTGCGACTTACTTTTTATATGTTTTTCCTACAAACATAGAATTTCGTTAGACCCTGAAGGTCCTTATAGCAGCTTCTACTTACGATTGGCTTTGCTCAAAAAGAACAAAACAAGAATTATGACAGTTACAGACTCTGGTTCAATTTAAAAATTAGCACCCGCTCAACCGTGTCACCTTTTCAAGTCCTGCTTATACATTTTTGGTTAAGCATGAAATTATCGGCACGCGCAAAGGGGCAATACACAATACAATGAAACTGTGTTACATTTTTAAAGCGTAAGGTACAGTAAGAAAGAACAACAAATTAGGTGACGAGTCCCCTTAAAGTTATTAATGATCCAACCAGACATAAATAGTATTCTACAACAAAACTTTCATGCTTCACTTCATTGTCATTTCAATTCTGCAATGTTCAAAAGTACTGAGGTGTGCATGATACTTTGAAATGCAATGGGTTGCGTGTCACCCCTTCGCAGCTCACAATAAAAACAATAAAATTTAAAGCTACGTTCAATTTTAAGTCATTGTTCCAAATCGTTTTCTAAAAATAATAATACAGCTTGGCAGATGCTTGTTGGAGAACAGTATTACATAATTAATCAAGATTACTCTCAACAAATTAAACGAGAAGAAAGAACACGAGATTGCTACTGGTTTGTTGCATATTACCCCATTTTCTTATCTCTCCCGAAATTGTCTCCCTCAAAAAAGGAGCATGAAATGGTCCATGTAAAGACCAATTTGTACAGCAAATCAACAGTGAACATGACACGAGTGAGTGAAGGAATGAATGAGGAAGGAAAGAAGTTTGCCAGGTTGACTTTTCTTTCTTTCTCCATAATAGTAGAACAGAACGTGGGAGAGCGTTAGTTTTCATCATTTTTTAGAGTCAAGTGGGAACTCACAAGGGACCAAGTGGGTCGCACGGCCTGTCAAATTATGTCTAAAAAATGTCTTCTTCTCTTCACATTGCACAAGGAAGAAGGGACGGTAATGCATTTACTAAGTCGAATCTTCTTGACACGACTCCCAGTCTGCCAACATCTGCATTATATGAAAAGCTGAGCAGAACGGAATTTCGATAGTATTTTTGGAGACGTCGTCTTTCCTTCGATAATTAAGTTAATACTTTTCAATAAATTTTTTATCCCAGCACTTTCCCATTCTCCGTGCAACTCAAACTTTGTTAGCTTTGCCGTTGCTTTCACTCGGTAAAAAGGAATAAAGTGGAACTGAGTTAGAATTGTGCATCAGCGTAGATGGTTTAGATCGAGAAACTACCTAAAATTGTCCATTTCATTTATCGTAATGAAGTAATTTTCCCCACAAACTCTTGCTTGGGTGACGATGTGAAATGACAGGGAAATATAAGGGTAGAAAGGAAAGTGAGAATGAGTCTAGAATTGCAATCAAAGCCTAAAATAATGAAACAAAACAACAAATAAATGAAGTGAGAGAATAAATGATCATCATCGTATGAAACTACAATTCTACACACATACAATATTGGAGCACGGGGGGAAATAAATAAAACTGGTGGGGTGTGGGTGTTCCCTTTCTTTACAACTATGTATGTTCTCTCACTTACTTGGGGTGGGGGTGGATTACAGTTACTTTACTACATTACTCTCTATTTATTATCATGCTATTGCTTTCACAGAGAGAAGAAGAGAGAACGAACGTTAAGTAAAATAATACCATGTCGAATAGATAGCAGGGAAAGCCACTACAGTGTAGAGGTTGGATAGGTAAGATTCATTCGAAGCATGAAAACACAAGCAAGCATTGAATGAATGAATGAGCTCTATGTGCGCCGGATATTGGATAAAATACCCGTGAGAATTGTTCACTTTTACTTACTTTACTTACTTGCTTGGTCTCTGTGTAATGTAATGAAAATGGCAAGCAGAGCAAGTAAATAGCAATTGGTTCTATTCTATCTTCTATCTTGTTCAGCTTTAGCCAATTTGTTTGTTTGCTTAGTCGCGCACTTGCTTTGTTAGATGAAAGTGGCTTCTATTCTTGCTTATCTCGTGGTTCTTTAAATCTGTGGTGAAAGTAAAGTACTATTCAAGGAAATGTTGATAATTATGGAACGATGAAGCTTCCATCATATTGCACAGTAATCCTTATTAGTTTACATGATTCCTTTCAGCATGCTTTAGCATCTTAATTCAGTATCTTTGGGGTTTGGTTTAAGGAACTAGAGAGAAGACAAGACGAGGAATAATGAGGTGTTATCGTTAGCAGCTTACATTGTAAGCACGAGAAAGAGACGACGGATTAGATGAGGAGAAAGTTGGAAGAAGAGAGAAGATGGATCGTTAGTTAGTTTAGTTAGTAGGTGTTAGTTTACTTACTCACCTACTCAAGACAAGTCTGAGAGAAGAAATGTATGAGGAGAAAGGAAACTGCTGAATGAAGGAAGGAGGAAAGAGAAAGCAATAAATTTAGAAATCACCGGAGACCCAACCACGTCCAAATCCGAAGAAGGTACATAACAAAACTTCATCAGTACTGTTAAGCTAATGTTCACAAAAAAGAGGGTCGATGTTAACCAACTGTACTCCTATTTCGACAAAATAATATTGCTTACTTTCACCCCAACAATTTGCAACACTTTGAATTTAAAGTTGCTTTAGAATAATCCTCTGCCCATCTTCAATGTTGCTAAAAATTGCATTAAATTCTAAATAAAGCAATTTTTTGAGAAAGATTGGTTTATTTCAGGCATGTATAAGGTAAAGTATAGGAAGGAAGGAAGAAAATGAGAGTGAACAAATTGTTGCAAGTGAGTGACTTTTTTGCATTGCAAATGGGCTTTGTGCTGTAGTCAACTGTCTACGTGAGTGAATTATAATGAATGAAATGATTTGCTTTCTCTCCCTCCCTTTCTTTTCTCATCTTTTCTCAGTGATACATAGGCATTCCTTGTGTAAAGAGAAGATGCAAGGTAATTTAGCATAAGGAAAAAAAAGAAAAATGAAACCAAGTGGGTAAACACACAACGAGAAGTCAACAGAGTTTAGACTCATGCAAATCTCCTTGCGCAATTTATTTCATTTTATACAACTGAAATAAGATGAAGTCAGGCTTAAAGCGTAATTTTTTTTATCCACTCAACTTAACTCTCTCAACTCACCTTATCTTAATACATACATGACATCCAAGATCAGGAGGCACAAGGGTTCACGGTGGTTTTATAAATAAGATAAGAGAAGGTACTCGTGCATTCATGTATGCAAGTATGCATGCATGCATGACTTTCTTCTTTTCACATTCAAAGTTGTAACAGAAACCCGTAGCTTTCTTTCTTCTTTTCTCTCACAGACTTGAATATGGAATTAAAGTCAGGTTTCCGTTTCGTTGCGTGAGGCTGGCTTCATTCCTTTCTCCATTTCATTTCATTGAGGCAGACATCAGACTCATTTCCTTCCTGGGGGCAAGAATAATAAGTTAAGGAATTGAGTTAAGACGGAGAAGGAGGAAGTGTATGGAATCCTTATTATTGCCTCATTCAAAGGATTGTGTCATGGAAAGAAATTCAAATGCAAATGGAATGGAAATCCAACCCCTTCCACTCCACACTTCTCCCTTCAGTGGTGGATGTGGACCTGAGATTGCCTCCAAGACTGTTATGAATAGTTGCAAGAAATATTACCAAAAAATGGTATTGTACAAGGTTTTTCATTATACAAACAAATACATACATATCACATTATCCAGTATTCGATGAGCATTGGAGACAAGGGTTATATAATACAAAAAATTGTCATTAGGATTGCTATTATCATTAGTTCGCTAAAATCACATAGATATAGACATCATTGAAGCTTTCCCCAGCGTGCTGGCTGCCTCTATGCCTCCGCTGCTTCCTTTGTTGTCTTTGGGGGGGTTGGCGTTAGGAGTGACGATGGCAGTGTTCGGGTTGGGGGCGCCGCTGCCTTGTTCCCTTTCTTTATTCAAGTTCAATTTGCTCTGGTAAAGGATTGCGAGGGTGTTGGAAGCTGAAGTCTCCAATATGTTGCCGGTTGAGACGGAAGTACGGGCCGCCTTCTTTGCCGATACAAAACTAGTCCTCCTTTTAAGTTTTTCCACAGCAGGGGAACCCCAAGGGACGGCCCAAACCCCTGTGTAGGATCGATATTTGAAAGTCACAAGGGCGAGGAAGGCTGCAACTTTCTTGGCGGATGGGAGGCAAGGGCCACAGGCTTGTAACATGAGGGGGTCATTTATCACAGCGTTTTGAAAGTCATTGAATGTAATCTGCCCATCCCGATCCACGTCCAACTTCTTCATAGCGATTTCAACAATGTCACGCTCACATTCTTCCAGATCTTCGATGTCGACGCCATACCCAGGATACCTATAGGGGATGTCAAATCGTCAGCAGTTATCCAGATACAAACATGTCGACGAGGACTTACATGCATCCTTTGAGGCAGTGGTAGAGTTCTTCTCGAGCCAAAGAGCGATCACCATTCATGTCGTATACAAAATAAACAAACTCGACAAGTTCCTCCAGGCTTCCACGGATCATACTGGACAACCCTTTGGCCCACTCGTGCTCATCAACCTAAAAAAAGTGATTTGTTAGTTGTCTAATCTCTCGTGTCTATGTACTCACATATCCATCATTGTCCCGATCAAAAGCTTTGAAGGTAAGGTCCAGCATTATGTCGTCCGTAATGTCAAACGTCACGTTGAGGACATCTCTAAATCTCAAGCGGTCAAGGAGTCCGTTGCACGCGACCAGACGTTGGTGAAATTGGACCAAGACCTTGTTCTGAGAACACAGAGAAAATAAATGTTTAAAGTCCGAGTACCCTTTGGCAATTCATGTACTACCTCTTCAACGTTGAAATGGGTGACACGACTAAGGGCATCTGCGACTCCCAATAGCTTGTGGCTTTGAGCCAAACCTTGTCCGACCACCATTTTTTTTATTTTATATCGGCGGAAGAGCGGTGAATGAATAGTGGACGGTCGACTTGTTGAAACGTTTTTTATTTATTTTCTAAAGTTTTGTTACCTCAAGCAATTTTTGTCTTTAAGGGGATTGCTTTGTTGCTAGGCTCCTGGTTCCAGAGATGAGTCAAGTCAAGTGAAAATAACGCCATTACTGCCACCATTACGCATATTTGTACATTACGAATTCATTCAAGGGAGAAGCATGTCGTCGTCTTCATGAAATGGTTGACAATATTGCATCAATCCATTCTTTCCTTCATTCACATTTATTCTGCCTTTCCTCTTCCAGCGAGCGTGGCACAAAGTTAAGTTGAGTCAGGTTAAGCACATAAGAAAGTCTTTGTAAGTATGGAAAAATAGCAGACGGTTGAATTAGAATGAGTTCATAATCCCAAAGGATGGGCCACAAAAATAAAAGAC
>JAQIWU010000133.1:0-36845 GCA_034696445.1 Isotomiella minor
AGGGAGTACCGATTATGGCACGCATAAAATCGAAACCTACGACGCTGTTATCTCAAGGGGTTGTCATTGGTGTTCCTACTATTAAGAATGGTTACAATCAAGCCGGGACCATAATGCAACCCTACATGGCTGCTGCGCCTCCTTTTGTTCCTTCCAATCATCAACAGCCCGCAGCAAGTGGTGCTCCAGCGTCATTGTATTCTGCTTCTGGACAACAGGTAGCGTAGATTAATGAAAGGGAGATCCAAGTGGTTTATTAATTAAAAACGTCTACTCCTCGATCTTTAGGTTCATCAAAATGTGTTCCCAGCCGTTCTTCCAGCTAGCTATGGCTTTACGCCGTGGCCTGGGGGGTATTTCGAAATGAATCCCGCTACAAGTTTGTCTATGTATCCGATGAACGGTGTCCAACCGCAGCCAAGTCCTGGTTACCCAAAGTCTGCTACTGTAAATACAAGACCACCACGCAATCTCAAGTAAGCGAAGTTCTTTTCCTTCCATGGGTTTTGAATATTTGTTAACGTCCTTCATATTGATTTTACAGTAGTCTGCGTGGTGTCGGGCCTCGTAGAACGTTGAGCTCCAGTAGTGATGGACAAGGGGCTACAACCACGAGTAGTAGTGGTAACAATGGGATACATAATCCTCAGTCATTTGCTTCTCAGCCCAGAAAGAATGTTGGGATATCAGGTCCAGCTCCTCTTTTAGGGATTGCTCCACCAAACTTGGTCTCACACACCCCGCACATCCCAACCAGTCAACATCACAGCGCACCTCATGGTTCCCTACCGACTGCTAATACAATAGGGAATAATGGTCGACACTACAACTCATATTCCCAGAGTACAACGCATAATGTCGACAATTATCATTATTCACGTCCTTATCGTGGTGGTTCAAGTGATACAAGGTGTGTATGGTGCTTGTATTAAGTTATTCTTTGTGGTACTTAATTAGTGACTTTGTTTTTTAGACCTAGGTCTAGTATGGGAACTAGAAGAGGGACTAATCGTCGCGAAGACGATGCTTCTTACGATTATAACGCAGCAGGTTCTACCGGTTCAAACTATAGAGGCAATCCGTCCACTCGAACAGCACCTCCTGCCAGCGTCTCTCCTCAGATTCCTCCGCCTTTGGTAGTAAACAATCAGAATCATCAGATAGATTTAGACCTGGAAGGGTCCGCCTTTCCGCCCTTACCTGGAACTGGAAATGCGTCGAGTAAAAATGGAGATTCACATTACGAAGGAAGGTAAATTGAAATGATTTTCCAAGGAAGGGCTTTACGTTGTTCGTTTGGTATCATTGTTTCCAAGGGTGTAACATCCGTTTCTTTGTGTGCTACTTGTAGGCTTTCTGATGTCGTCAAGGGTGTGAAGAACATGAGAGTAGGGAGCGGATCTTCGTCCGTGGACAAAGAAGAGATGCCAAGTGAAATAGTAGTTAGTGCCGCAGAACCTGAGCCCTCAACTGCTAGTAGCCTTAAAGAGATCGTTGTTTCTGCTGCCTCACAAAAAGAGGAAAACGAGCTATCTAGTCATTTCAAAAAAGAATATCGTGAAATAGGGGTCGGCGGTGCTGATGAAGCTCAAGACATTAGGTCGACCCATGGAAGGTACGTACTAAAACAGTCTTTATTCTTGCATTAGTCTCGAGTCGTTCAGCACATCTCTTACCACAAGAACGAAATCCCTATTTTTCGTTTTTGTCATGTAGTGTGCCAAATTAATGGAAGCCAATTAGCACAGTTTCTTGTAAAATGAGAAAGTGTGTCAGTCTGCAAACCTACACAATAATTCTTTATATTACAAATGTTATAGGGGTGGAATGGTAGGGGGTGCATCAAGACAAACGGCTGATAAGTCAACACGCACTGATGAAACTCTTCTTAATGGGGACCAACAATCTGCATTGAGTCGGGGTGGGCAAAGTCAGCAATCCCAGTCAAGTGTCTCTACGTCAAAAAAATCACTATCGTCTCAAAGTAGTACAAGTAGTAAGTCACCAACTACTGCAAATAGAGGAGGTTCGAGTCCATTTCAGACAGTGGTGTCAATGGGGGTTGGAACAGAGGTGCCTTATCCATCTGCTGATGTCGTAGCAACGAAATCGTCAAATAATTCCATATCTCCATCAACAACACATCCCAGTGGCCGTGGTGCAAACTCGGTGGCCAAACTTCCCAATCACCAACAAGACAATAATTGTTCAAGACAGGTGTCCATCTGCACAGCGACTACTCCTGCTAATAGTTTACTGGGAACGACTGAAAGAGAGGTAGCGCCGTCAAATTCTGCAAAAGTGCCAAGCCCTGCAAGTGCAAAACCGTTTTCGGGAATGACTGACCACAATCCGAAAGAAGTAAGTTGCATTTCCAATACCTAATCGAGTGTTGTTATTAATGAGGTCTGGTTTTAGTGTAGTTTACTAATTGTTCTTTTCTCTTAATGTTTAGTCGGCTCGAAACGTAGAAGACAAGAAGGAAATGGGTCAAGGGGACATGAAAAAGGAAGATTGCTCAAATGACGAAAATCATGTACGCCTTAGTTACGCCCAGGTGGCAAGGCGACAGAAATTGGGGACTTCCGACTTGGAATCAGTCTCATCGTTAGAAACCGACGATGGAGTTTCTAGAAAGGAAAATGTACCTACCACGACTCAGCTCGGCAGCATTGGATCATCCAGTAATTCTACAGTAGGGGCACATCATAACTCTCCATCTCAAGGTCTGTTGGCAGGTGCGGGTGCGCACAATTCCACATTTGCTGAAGATAGAAAGGGAAAGACTCTTAAGGACCCTAGAGACACCCGCCCACAGACTGCTAGTAATATCCACATTTATAGTCCAAAAATTAACTTTTGTCATAATACCTTCACCCTTGTTACTTGCCAGGAGGAGGACATCGTGAACGTGGCATTCGTGATCGGGACGCAGACGCCGGTCGAGATCGTGACAGAGGAAGGAACTACGGCAACAGAGGATACCGTAGTCGAGTAGCATCAGAAACTTCAGAAACTGGAAGTACTTCCGGGGGTGCTGGGAAGCCAATTAACAAGGGCCCCAGGTCCCCCAAGTGAATTTTCTTTATGGACTACAACACAACACTGTGTATTTGACCCTAATGCATGCTGACTTATATGTCATTCACATCTTGATGATACCGGTCGTCAACCGTAACTATTACGTGAACTGCAGCGCCGTTTAGTTAAGAAAATTAAGATTTACTTGTTTGACCTAAAAGTAAGAGTAAGCATTCAACGCGTTGTAGTTACCAGCTAGTGGATGCATTCTTTTCAACTCAGTTATTCATACACATCAAGATTACAATGAGGGTAATGGTAATGGAGTGGTTAATCATCATTAATGTTTAGAGTAGAGCTGTAGGAATTCCTAATTTATCGACCAAACCTAAACCTTAGTACATAGAACATTTCGACAGCGCAGTCAATTAGTGAAACTACAATATTTTGATTATAATGTCACTCACCTTATCCTTCTGGATCTTGTATTGCAATCAGAAATTCTTCCTCTTCTCTTCTTCGTAATTTTATACCACTTCAAAACGCATTAATTGTTCTTGCTATTCATTCAATTAGAAAAAGAACTGATTACTAGAGATATTAAAAGGTCGAGTAGAATTAGGTAACTTGGAAGAATAATGCAAATCATGTAGGAAGGCAAACCGCAGTTCTTTAATCCAGAGGCTTTTAGATTTAGCTTACTGTACATAATGATGAATTTATAATGGGATGATGATGTGCGCAGTTCGTGATTGACTTTTTGATTATGCTCTACTAAGATGAACAATCAAAGCATACGAGCGAAATAGGTTAAATGTAGAACGGAGTTGCCGTTGCCAAATACGCCAAATATGAATTACAATCAGTTTGCTATTTGATGAGGATCAATTTTCGTAAACGTGTAAAATGTAGGTACTCTACACCAAACTATGAAAGTATAGCTTAGATCAAGTTTTAGACTGCATTGTTCGTCATTAACAAACAGCCGAAAGAATTCTATATTACATTGCACTACTGTTTGAACGAAGGACGATAAGACAAGAACGAAAATTGGTTTAATTTAGTACAAAAAGGCGAATATAACCTACATATGATCGTAATTGGATAGTACTAAGGCTAAGACTACATAGCAAACCTAAGTAATGTATTGGTTATTTCATCGCGACACGGTTGGCATCTTCTTTTGTCCACTAATGCTAATAATAAGGTGCAGATTGACTTTAATATAAACCGTTGTAGAATATAAGGAACGAGTCAGATGCGGTCAAGAGTTGCTGTTGAGGGAGTAGTTTGTAATCCATTCTTAATTAATCACTAACTTTATTGATGACAATTTTACAGTTTAGAGTACCAGTGATGGGAAAACTATGCATTATAAATAGCAATTGGTGTATAAGAATAGACACATTTTCTGCTTTTTTGGATCTTGATGTTACTACTTATTTAAATAGTTGTTCGCAATTATGCAATAGTGAGATAATGATATTTGTTTGCTCTAATTTAACCAACTTGCGATATTCGCCCTACCGTGCCGGACCCTCTATTGCTCTGGTGGCACTTTGGATATTTCTTTAGAAGCCACAATTAATGATTGCTTTTGTAGATGGATGTTTGTTGACTCCCACAACCGAACTGGGTTTTCGGGTTTGTGATACTTGCAAGAAGAATCGGATAGAAATGAACTAACATAGTTTGTTGCCGCCACCAATTGTTGTACAGAGTACTAGAACCAATATCAAGAGGTAGGGTAGGCTCATTTATTACTCGATAAGTAAATACAGCTTCTAAGCAATACTTATTTTTCTCAGCCCAGTTGTACTGTAGTACTTGGGCTTACTGATGTAGAACCATTATGCAAGCAGGATCCTTGTTTTTGCTTTTGCTAAGTAAGCTATATTTACCTCCATATTATCTAAGGAACGAGGGTAAGGGTGACAGTCGTTGGTTTGTTTCAATTTCTACTACACTTGTTCCCGTGGTGCACATGAATCAAAAATGTCCACGTCCTTGTCTGACCCCCTTTATGCATAAAAATTAAGTCAGTAGCGCTACGTTAGATGTGGTTGTTTGACACTGCCTCCAAACAACTACTATACCTTAAGAAGTACCTAATTAAATAGGTTCATAAATACGATACATTTTGTTATCTAGTTGGACGCCTTGAGTAGGGGGCTCTTAACTTATGCTCAGTTGTATTTTATGCAAACGAGAACGCAGTCATTGCAAATTGCAACCGCACTCGTGGACACCAAATGTTAAGTCAAAAATGAGCCAAGAAAGTGCGACGTTCTTACCGAATTACAGTATGATGATGAATTAGTATGTTTGCTTTGTTTTCACTATTTATTCCTATGTATCTTGGTATCGTCTTGGTATTTACTACCGTTGCTTTAGTTCTCGATTACTGTTTCCAAAGCAATTCCTCTGTACCACACAGTAAACGTTAACCAATACCGATAGTTTGTTCACTTTAAAAAAAACATTTCAAGTCGCTCGTTGCAATTGGTTTTACATTTTACTTTACTTTAGTCTGTTGTCTGTCCAGCTTTGAGTGATGCAATGAATGCAGTAATTATTAATGACCTACTGAATTCACGACGACGCCCCTAACGACACTTCTTTCTATTCCACGTTGTTGTTAATCAATTGATTTGGCTCATTCATTAGGATTTGTTTTGTCATTATTAAAAATTGAAACATGAAATATAATGGAATTAATAGTTGACTTTTTTGTTGTTGTTTTGTGTTCTCTATAATTTTCCTAGCTAGCCTAGCATTCTCTTTGGAAAAAAGAGACATTTTACTTTAATTGTAAATGTCGGTGGTAACTTAAGTACTCAATTTGGGAGAAACGATGTCGCTTCTCTGTCTCAGTTGTTTTGTATATATACCTACTTGCTAGTCATCTAGTCTTGTTGTTGCATGCAAGTAATGCATATTTTGTAGCGCTTATACCTACTTCGTTTTTTTCATAAGGACACACGATCCATAATGAGTCAAAATTCAAAAATTTGGAAATATGTTAAAGTCCACACTTTCTTCAGAGGTAAAAATGAAACAGTATTTCAGTAGTATTCAGAGGTCAAGGCAAAATTTTAAAATTGGAAAAAAATAGCATGCGGTAAATTCTTAGTTTTCCAAAGGGTATTGCTCACTTGATTTTGTATTTATTTAATAGTTTTCAATAATATAGTAGTGATACATAGTAAAAGGCAGAGGAGGGAGGCACTCAAACATGCTTCAATAATGTCCGAGATATCATCAACAATTATTCTATAGGAAAATTAAAAGGCGCTGTAGCGTAACATTAATTTAAGATTCGCATAGGCAGTCGCATATTATCAAAGACTTCTATAAAAATATCTGGGTAAATATAGTGAACTACCGATTTTTACTAATAGACACACACCTAGAGAATAAGCTAAATAAACATTTTAACCTCTAATGTGATTGTTACAAAAGATTAAGTTACGACATACGAAGCCAATTACTTATATATGACGGATTTTTGTGTCTCTGTGATAGACAATGATGTAGAATGAAAAGAGTCTAGGGAAAATTAGGATAAAAAGTGGAAGATTGCTTGTCCCCTGTACGATAAACGATTCGTTGCATCATCATCTCATCGGCACACTTGAATCATATAACAATAATCCATATTGAGTTGAAGTGATGGCATGGATCACTAATAATAATATACTTAACCCCCTATAGAGACTAAGAAGAAGAAATGCACAAGCTTTGGCTTATTGTACTCCCAGGTTGCGTTCTTAAATCGTTACTTACAATTAGGGTAATTATCTATTATTTATTGGAGAAAAAATGACTACACAATCCTTTCCTTACTCTGTGCTCGCTGGAATCCCAAAGAAAAATTATATAGGCAGCAAAAAAAAAGAATTTTGTTCGAGTGTGCATTACTAACTATATTATTATTAGGTTGACAGCAAAAATGTGTCTCATTTTACACTTCCTTCCATCTTATATTCCTTATTCATCCCGATCACATCATCATCATCACACAAAACAAATTACACGCCAAAAGACGAATGGTGTAGCAGCGTTGTCGTACTTGAAATCAATTCAACTATATTCATAGTTTTAAGTTAATCCGAACACCTTCAACAACCAAATATAAGAATGTAAGGGTCGGTGATGTGACAAGGAGTACATACATAGTACTATATTATATATATAAAAGAAAAATCTAAGTAAAAAAATAATGATATTATTGTACTGCTAATAAATAATGCACCAGACTTGTGTAAACTATATATATATTATATCTATCTTATTGAATCAAATGAAATGAAGTATTCAAAAACTAAACAAACAAAAATGCCAAGCCAAATGAAATGTCAAAAAATATAATAAAAAATAAAACTTGTTTGTTATGACGCCCTGGGTTTTATTCCATAATTGGTTACCATTAGCATTGTATTTGAATGCAGCAGGAAACGCCCCCACACCTTTCTCGGGTTACTTTCATGATGATTATGGATCCCAAGTTTCCTGCATTTGACTTTGTTTACGAGACAAAATGTGGGTGAAAGTGGAATAAGACGAATTCCAGGAATCGCATACAAACTCGAGCCAAAACCCAACGTATTTTTTTGTCCTCGTGAAAGCCCAGAGAAAAGAAGCCAATATCCTCTCTTCTCTTCTGAGCTATGCTTATCTGAACTAACGCCGGTTTTCCCATTCGGGATTTTATATGCAGGAAACCCGAAGGATAAAAGAAAGATCAAAACAACGTTCCTTTTCCTCGCTAGATTATAGGCGTCCAAGCTAACAAAATTGCATCATCCAGACTTAAGCTAACGTGGCAGTCGCTAATGGGGCTGATCGGGCATTCCCATTCATTCATGAGCAAAAATTGCATCACTTTCTTTCGGCTGCTGTACTTGAATGAATGCCAGCAACACATAGTGAGCCTTCGGTGTTTATCTACAACTTTTACCCGTGGAATTTGACATGCTTATGCTTTTACAACTTCTTTCTATGTGGTGGTGTGACATTCCCGTGAAAATATTTTCCCGTATGAATCACGCTCCGTCTTCTCTCATTCGCATCAGGCGTTTGGTCACGCCATACTATGAGGGAGGGAAATCCCAAGGAATAAAGGTCAAATGTCGTTGCGCCCGGCTTTTCCATTTTCAGCCAACAGCAAACATCCGGACCGAATGAGACATCAACGTACCTAAGGTAGTATGTTTTGCATGACAACTGTTCATGAGAACAGCATCTTTTTCATGAAAGTTAGTGAAGCAAATGACCCCATAACTTCAAGTGCATAATCAATTGACAGCTTTTGCTTAATTTTTCAATGCTTTGAATGTGTACCTTCCGTTTGTACACTTAAATTAAATCTGGCTTTCTCTTTTTGCACCTTTTCGGTTATGAAATATGATCTTCAACAAATCAATGCACCTTTTTGTCTGCTGACATGAAAGAGATGAATTAGAAAAAGTACTACTTTTAAAGTAGAGCAAAAAAAATGAATCTCATGAGAAGAGAAGAGGTCAAATGAAGAACAATCGCCTCATATGAAAAACTAAACTTTCACCTGTCTCTTCTCTGTCCACCTCATCACGCTTGTGAATGTAGGTAACTTACCACTGAACAAAGAATAGCTTGACCATTGATTGTTGGTCAGGAGTAACTTTCACCTTGCGCAGCCAAGATACTTTGTGAGATTCAAATGACTTTCACCTGCACCTAGGCTATAGGATTCCCTGCTCTGGTTTCATAACAACAGGAAGGTGCAAATTTGACCCTGTGCTGTGAAACGATAGCAACGTCTTATTTCCATCCTCATCCATGATTCTACATTTTAGACAATTGTTTACAAAGATGAAAGATCCTTATTGCTTAGTGCATCCATCTCTCACCTGGCGTGCAGCAGAGGTGCTTTGTTGTTACGCTCTTGTTGCCTTTGGCAAGTTTTTTGTTGGACAAAAATGATCAACGTCTGTGCCTCCTGAACACAATTATCTATCACCCTGCAAAAGAAGCCAAGAGTTATGTTAGAGAAATACGGATGGGAGCAAGGGATTTTTTGTTACCTCACTACAATTTACTTAAAGCATAAATGCATTGCAGATGAATTGTATACCTTGCATGATTGTTACTTTTACTTTGCTGTGGCTGCTACGAATTGCGTGGGGTGAGGGAGGAGGGGAGGACTGTAAAGCGAGTCAGGCAGGTATTACCTGATGGTCGAAAGATTCACTTAGGCTTCACCAGGTAACACTATTATATTGTTGCTAGTCTAGTCAATGCAATGCGCAAGGTGGATTGCCAACGAAAAGCGAAGGGGTGAATTGTACAATGGCTTTGGCTTTTGATGGCTTCGTTTCGTTGCATGGTCTTGCTCTGGTGATTCCTACACATACACAAGGTGATTTTATTCCACTTCCATTGTTGAATTCAAACATTCGATTGAATCTCATTTGGCTCTTCTACACTTTGGTTAACGTTATTAATTTCATTTATATTATTGTGCAGTTAAGTTAGCAATAAGGGAGGGAGCAATCAGTGATTATTATTGTAAGATACTACAAATATTTTTGCACATAACATACCTCTTCTCTTCTCTATGCATCAGGAAATTCTTGATAGTGTAGTAGTGGGTCATTAAAAGAAAGACATTCTCTTATTACGAATGGGAATTTCTAATTTTATTACTGCGAAAGGAATTGTTTGAGGAACAGTGAAAAGTAAAAATAGCTCAACTTTTAAGTGCAATTATTTTGGGGGTGTCTTGGTCAATAAGTGGGATACTATATAGTCATCATCATATCGTGATATGATATAAAGTGTGATTGACGTCATTCATCATCATCATCATTATGAAATTGCGGAATAAACCACTTTGGTAAGTTGAATTACAAATAGCCACGTACAATTGAACTACATGTAAATTCCAGAGATGCCTTTTCTTTTCTAAACAAACTGAAAAAGTGTGCGCAAAAGGAAAGATGGTACATAACGTAACGTAGAGAGATGAAAGCGAATTGAAATGCAGTACAGGAATTGGATAGTCTTTGATGTTCATAACAGGATGTAATTTTGATTACATTAAAATGCGAAATTATTCGTGCAATCGCATAAATAGATAAGTGTTTACTTAGTACGGCATCGAGTTCCAGTTACCCTGTCGCTTTTGAAAGTACAGGCCAAGAACGCTTTCCTGGGTGATTAAATCCAGCAAAAATTATATGCCTGGTAACTGCACTAATGATGAAAAATGCTTTTCTGTACACCTCTGCTCTGCACTTGTTGATTAGATTAGATCTCGCTTCATCACTTTGCATGATAGATAGAGGGTTAATTTCAATCGATAACATGCTCACCGACCATACAATACAATACAATTTGATAGTGGCAGGTGACGCCATATACATAATGAGCGCACAGATAAAGTGGATGGGTCACCCGACGTAGTTGGCATTTCAGATTCGGAGTTTACATGTTGCGGATTGATTATTCCTTAATTATCTTTTTTGCAACCTCGTAAGTGGTTTGCTGTTGTCAGGTAAACGAGATATTATCATCAGTACAAATGGCAAAAGTGAAAATTGTTCATACATTTCCCTACAAGTCTGTGACTAATAGGAAAAACATGTTATCTTTTTATTCAGTTGTCATTCATAGGCAATAATCAAAAAGTTGGTAAATGCTAATGCACAGCTCATTGTTCAACTTGAAGTGACAAGTGGTGGAAATAAATTGGCAACTTAAATTCACGTTTTTTGTGGATCGGGAAATGTGATACAATTGTGATTTGAATTGGATTAAGTACTTTGAACCTACTGGAAAGCTCAACTTGTAAGCCAATCTTCATCTTTTAACATTTACGGGAGAGTAGTATTTTTATTGTAATCAATCGTGGCACTGGCGACATTGAGACGACTAAAACTGATGAGACAGCAATAAAAATGTCTCTCAGTTTCCATACCCCAAAATTGTGATAAGTCGCATGGATAAATACAATTTTAGAGACAATATCCGTTTAGGAAGATCGAGTTTCTATAGTAGAATTGATGTTTTTTCCATTTCTTGTTAACAAACAGTTAAAGAAGATAAGCCATCATGCAAACATAAAAGCTTTATTGTTTATCTGCTCGTACTGCTAGCTAACTAAACTGTCGCTTCCTTCCGATCATGGACTTAAAAAGGCAAACAGTCGTGCGCTGGATAAATATTGAATTGGTCCTTTCCACAGAAAATATTGACTTTATTCTAGGAATTATACTACCATGAAGGGATAATTAAAGGGTCAAAGGCTGATTACTAAAAGTATTATCAATATATCATTGCACGACACGATAAAAAGCATGCTAAAAAATTGCAATAATGAGAAAAAAGTCCATGGTCAAGTGAAAGCATTTCATTGAGGAATGCACTTTCCTTGTCTTTGACTCTATGGTATGGCAAAAAAGTTTGACTTCGTCACTAATTTGATCTTGATCTCACCGGTCACGCCACTCCTACCTATACGTGTTGTACGGTTCCTTTATTTGTGTAGGAGTAAAAAAGAAAAAAGACTCCATGGTTTTCAACTTGAAAGTTGTCATGCCACCAGTGTTCATGGAGAAATCAATATTTGCCTTCAGATATAGAGCGTGCATGAGTCGAGGAGAGGGAAAGAAAGTCGTGGGAAAGCCCTCGTTGCTTGTGTCGTTTGCATTTGATAAAGCACAGTCGGATTTCATTTCCATGAAATTCTATCTATATTGCATGATTTCTCTTACCTCCATCTCTCATCATCATACATACAACCTTTCTCCAGACCACCAGAGCAAGGAAGGGAAAACCAACCAACCCTACTTTCTTTCATGGAAAGTATATAGGTAGCATGCGTACCACTTCTCCTTCTTCAATATTTGATATGTCTCTCTGCCTGCATCAAGTAGAGGGTTGCCTGTCCTGTCCTGTGTAGAAGGCAGGTATAGGGAAAGTACTGGAGAACATTTTAAAGGGCAACTTTCTTGCTCTCTATACTTCGTCCACACTTTCCTTTCCTTTTGGGCTTTCCCCAGAGTCTTTTGCCGACTACTCGAGGCTAGGCATTGGAATTCCCAACATCAACGCTCGCTCTCTGTTTTATTCTTAGACTTTTATTGCACTTTCGCATTACGTCAAAGTAATTTAAGAGTATTGATCAAGGGATTATCCGTCGGGCATTTTGATTAGAAGTGGTTTATAATATAGTGGTGAAAGTGATATTATTTGTTCACAATGAAGTCTAATAATTTACTCTTCCATTATTTTATAGAAACTAAAGTCTCTGACTTTGTGGAAGTGACATCGAGCCAAGATGAAGACTCGAGGTGCAGTTCAAGGGATGCGTCCCTCACTTTCACTCTCAAATGTTAACATCCACGCCAAAGGTGATAAGGTTTGGACAGAAAATGAATGTGACTTTCGAATCAATAATAGTTATATAAAGAAGAAAACCAGAACCCTGCCAATAACCCCTTATAATAATAATAATAATTCCTCCAACTTGTTCAAAATTACAAAAATCTCTCGTTTCTCTAAAAGTTGCAAGAGTGTGGGGGATCCTTGTGAGAGTGAAAGCACCTACATTAACTTAAGGCTTGGGAAAAAGTTGAGCCAAAGTTTAAAAAACCTTAACTTTTCCACTCCTTCAATTACTTCTCGTACAAATAATAACAGCAGTTCCAAGACCAAGCTGGGAAGTAAAAAAATACTCAATGTCGAAGACAAAGTTACAAATTCATACGTGCAAGAAACTGCCCATCAAAACGAGATGAATGAGGCAGACAAGTATGCCCAGCAGATATTGTCGGATCCTGGAGTAGGAAGTTTCAGGTCCATGGATGAGCTGAGGTTGATGCAAATCAGCTACCAATCCGACAGGTAAGGACGTTTAAACCACAATTAATAGTTACGAACAGCGATCCTGTGATTGCATACAGTTCCATCCAATCCAAGCCTTGTTTGCCAAGCTTTTAGATTAATTAGGAAATTTAAGCTTGAGTTAAGTGGTGTACCAAAATGCGATGTTGTTGAGTAAATTGAGCCTCATGCATTTACATGATCATTTACAATGCTGTATGTGATTTGATTAAACGAACAATATTTTCCCAAAACTGGTATATACGAGTCGTTTAGTTCTGTTCATCAGAACATCCTTCATGGTTCATGTGGACTAATTAATTACCTGGTGTTGGATTACTTCGTTTTCCTTGACATGTATCTTTCATTACAACAGCACGGGTAAAAAATGCTAACTGAATAATAGTTACTTGCTGCATCCTCATGAACAATTCTATCAACTATATCAACTGGAGGATGATGAACTAAAAAGTTATAGAATTGATTGTTTGACTGTTGTCGTTTTTGGCTGTAGTTTCCTTGCACTTGCTCATTCATTGGGCAATGAACCTTAACTCTTGAGTTTTTAATGCTCACATAAAACGTGGTACAACAGACAACAATAAAGACAACGCAGTTCAATAATAATAATGCTCTCTCGATCCATATTTTTCGAGTTCATGAAAGTATGTAATGACAAGAGTGTTTGTGTGTGTAAAAAAGTTACGATGGAAAAATAAGGAAAGGATACCAAAGGATAAATGATTTATTTTTACCTTTTTTAAGAGAGAGAATCGTTCTTTTGTTCAATGATTGATATTTGTGTGGTTGATTACTGGATTATGTGTGGCAAGCAAAGTAGGTAATCCAACTCCAGCCATAGCCATAGCCACGCTTAACAAAATGGAATTGAAGAAGAAAACTTAATTGGACGCATTTTGTTTTGTTTGTCTTTTTTCTACATTGGTTTTTCAGAGAAAAAAGTCATGGAGACATGATGATAAATAATGCTCAAAACGCATAATTGGGGATTGACAGCAAATATACTAAATATATGTACAGATTTGATAAGCATTGCATGTGACATGGGTACAGAACATAGAGACATAATATTATTTTCATGTACGTTGCTTGCTACGAGGTCGTGGGTGACAGCCAGGTCAACGTATCTTTAATTTCCAGAGCCAGGGAATTTCTCGGACCACCCCCCTCTTTACAATTGTCTTTGTGACAAGTATGTTTTTTTTACAAAAGGCACTTGACATGACATGACACAACTTTGTATCACATGTATCAGCAAACATCCGCATATTTCACACATGGACAGACAGCTAATATGTAATATGCTTCATTGCAGCAGCAAGGGTTGATGATGATAGTTATTTTAATGCGATGATTGAATTTGCTCACATGACGATTGTGGTTAAAAATCCTCATGAATTTATAAGCATCAATTTTAATGGGCGTGTTGTAGAAGAGTTTTAGTAGTGAGTGGCACCAGCTCGGCAGCAGTTCCGAACATACGTTACATTACGCCATTATGGAGAAGATAAAAGCAAGCAGAGGAGCGATATGAAAATAAAAATATGAAGCTCTATAACAAAGAGACCAATTTATAACAACGTCCTGGCCAGCAGAAAGATAATACCAGAGAAAGGCCAGCAGAAAGATATTACCAGAGCAGAGTGAATGCAATGCACTAAAAACCAGGTTTAAACTCCTTCAACCCCATCCCAATCCCCAATATTCCAAATCCGATACAAAAGCAAAGCAAAAGCAAGCAAAGCAAGAAGGTTGTCTCATTTTCTTTCCATCTCTCAGTTCTCTTCAGTTCGAAGCAGGAGACAGTTGGGTCTGTCTGCTTCTTATCTTTTCTTTTGGACCCCACTTTTTAAAGAAATTAAAAATTACAAGAAAGAAAAAACAAGCTTAATTTCTGACATTCAACGTTGTTGTTACGTAGTTCCTTGTTTTTGTTTGTGAACGAACTTCATTGATTGATTGACTGTTTATTACTTTTTAATTAATTAATCTTGGAAAAAAGTTGAGTTTTTTTGTGCTGGTGATGGTGGGGGAAGGACAAGGTTCAAACGACGATGATGACGTCCATGTGGCACGAAGCATTTTACTGTTGTCGTCTTCCCTACGGGAGACGACGACGACGACGGTCCTACCAACTGTCCTCTTCTTCAGACAGTGATAATAATGGGAGGGACGGGGTTCCTCATCCGACCCTTGTGGAAGAGGATAATAATGAGGATGATGGTAGTAATAATTGTGGTAGTGGTGGGTGTGGGGGGACGTTGCCTAAATTTTCCAGACGACTTGGTGGTGGTAACAACAATGAGGAGAGTGGAAATTTCCCCAAGCTTCTCTCCAAAAAGTATATCAAACCTTTATATTTTTTCTTTTTTCCTTTGTTTGATTGTGTTTACCTTCAAGATTTGTAAACTGTGTACCTACCTACGTCGTTCTTTCTTTTTGACCATTGGGAATTGCGTAGCATTGTGTTCCCAATTCATTCTTTTCTACGACTGCATTTTTGAACGTTTGTCCATTTTCCTTTTTCTTTCTTTCTTCTTACCTGCATGAGAAGATCAGATGATGGCACTGATTGGATTTGCATGGCAGGTCTGTTCTCCTCTGGATGTTGAATAACCTTCAACTTTTGTTATTGTGTAGAGAGAGACTATAATATTATAGCAGGAGTTTGCTGTAACAACCACCAGACCATGACAAACATAAAATGTGCTTTTAAGACCCAGGCAGGAGGTAGGCAGGTAGTGCTTGCTTTTGGCCTTTGCACTTGCACAACTCGGCTTGTCAAGATCTGAATATGCATTAGGTCATAATAAATAAGAATAGAATGGAACAGCGATGAACATGATTTTTCGCAATAGAAAACGGTTATGCCATTTTTCCTATGTTGATGATGATTATATAGTCTCGGATTGTGTGCCAAAATTTGAGGTCAAGTTTACCTTTTTTACGTGGCAATGGCATGGCAATGTTTGGGTGGGTTTGGATTGGATCGAACTGGAACTGTTGTATATCGAAATCGAAGGCGCATTACTTTTTTGGTCATCAAATGCTAATAAATGTACTTTCCTTCTTTCAGTGTCATCCTTGTTCATGACAAGTTGTCTCTCGCTCTCTCGGTTCCGGATATAGCTGTCCATGTCAACCACCAGCAGAACCATCAAGACAGACAAGAATACTACCACGATGGAGGAGGGGAGCAGTGGACTAGTTGTTCCGTCCCTGTTCCTGTACAAAGCGAGAATCACTTGCAGACGAAGGGATTTACTATTAATTCTCAATATGATGTTCTACCCCCCTGCCAATACACGTACCCTTCAAAAGGGGTGGAATCAAAAGTTACGCCACAGAAGAAAGTTGGAGTTTCGATTTCAGACACAGCAAATCCCAATGCTCTCGCAATTGTTCCCCAAGATGGGTCCTCAGCCATGTCTGGGAGTAGTGGAGGGGCGAGTGGAGGAAGTCAAGGTCATGGGTGGTTCAATGGACTTTTGGGATGCTTGAGACCTGTGTGGTCCATCCTTGGAAAAGCCAACCATGACTTGAAACACTTAAACGAAGGTATGCCAAGTTGTCATGTGAAGATTTAAATATGTTTGTTTACTTATCTAAATTTCTGTATTCCATAGGTGACGATTGGGATATTCCTTTCGAACAAATAAGCGATCTCGAATGGCTGGGGTCTGGAGCTCAAGGTGCAGTTTTTAAGGGAAAGTTACGTAGCCAGTGGGTTGCTGTTAAGAAGGTCCGGGATGTAAAGGAAACGGAAATCAAGCACCTTAGAAAGTTGAATCATCAAAACATAATTCAATTCAGGTAGAACCCATCTTAGCTTAAGTAAGACATCGGCTAAACGAAAATTAATTTTTGTAGGGGAGTTTGTACTCAAACGCCAATCTACTGCATCATTATGGAATACTGCCCGTTTGGAACATTGTACAATATCATCAATCGCGGAGACGGAGAAGAAATTCCTCCCAAAAGGCTTGTGGATTGGTCAAAACACGTTGCGGCAGGCATGAATTACTTGCATCAACACAAAATCGTGCACCGAGATCTCAAAAGTCCAAAGTAAGTGAAGTTACTTGCATTAGGATTAGGAACTGTGACTATTTGTAGTAACACATTCTTTTATTTTTGATAGTGTTTTGATTGGAATTAACGAAATCGCAAAAATAAGCGATTTTGGCACGTGTCGCCATTACAACGAGCAAAGTACAAAAATGAGTTTTGCTGGAACCGTGGCTTGGATGGCCCCTGAAATTATTAGAAATGAGCCCTGTAATGAGCGAGTTGACACATGGTCGTTTGGTGTGGTTTTATGGGAACTCCTTACGTGTGAAACTCCATACAAGGATGTAGACTCGTCTGCAATTATGTGGGGGGTGGGAAACAACTCTCTATCACTTCCGTTGCCGGCATCGTGTCCTGAGGTATGTGTGACTGTGACATGAAATGAATTGTGAAAAGATGATAAATTATTGAAACTAACTATGACCATTTGTTACCATAGGGATACAAATTACTCATAAAGCAGTGCTTCAGCTTAAAACCAAGAAACCGACCTAGTTTTAAGCACATTGTACTTCATTTGGACATTGCGTCTGAGGAAATCTTGGCTACGCCTCCCGATCAGTATCTTCGAATGCAAGTACGTAAAGTCCTTAAGCATTTAAAGTGTAATAATTGCAATACTATATGTCTTCTTTCAATTATCTTCACAGACTCAGTGGAAGGAAGAACTTAGGCAGCAAATGGTAAAAGCTAGAATAAAGAAATCACATTCAAAGGCAGAAGATGCGGTCATACGAAAACGAAAGGAAGAGCTTCGACATGCTCAGGATATTCGGGAGCACTATATGCGAAAGCTGGAAAGGACAGAAAACTTGTACATGGAGCTTAATGATTTTCTGGATACGCTTAAACACAGAGAGAAGGATTTATTAAAGTAAGTGCAACGGGTTTTGTACATTTCAATGACTGATTACCAAAGCCTACATTTAACTTGTTGATTTTAAAATTTGCAGACGAGAGAAAAACGTTGGGTTGACAACCGCTGCTAAAGGGAAACGCCGATTTAAGCCATTATTTAAGAGTAACACAACTGTAAGCTCGTCGTCCTTTGCGGACTATCCTCGAACTCCGTTAAAGAAACGCACTGCCCTACTCATGGTCAACTCACATTCTACGGATAAAACAGATGAATCGACAACGCCAACGTCGCCTGAACATGTACTCAGTGGGATTTCTTATGTAAGCAACCTAATTGTCAACTTATGCTCAATCAGTTATATAAAATTATTTGGTGAACTATTACAGAATGAAGTAGACAACGATGAAGCAAGTGATATGAGGGCTCCACGAGATCTGTATATACAGCTAAATTCGTCTCAGAAGCCAGAGTCCATTTTGAGAGAAATGCGAAATGAAATCGAAGGTTGCAAAAATGGAAATGGAGCTGTGGTGTCGTCTACACCCACAGTCACGGGAAAAGGAAAATGTCTTCCTCTGCTTTTGAATTCTATCTCCACTGATTCTCCCAAGCTTAATCGAGCCAGGAAGTATAGACACCGCCGCTCAAAGAGTCATGAGAATTACGCAAAAATTATTTCGCCTCGCAGTAGCCCTCATGTTGAAAGAGTGAGTTCAGCATATTATTTTTTTTTTGAAGATTTTACAATATTTCTGCAATTTATTTTAGGTCCTGGGAACTCCGAACACTAACACTTCTTATACTCCACACTCTCATCTTAGCAGCCTCTGCCGCACAAATCCTATCTATAACATAGTACATAGCGAAACTCAGACTGAAGAATCCAGCTTTGGAGTCAGCTTAGTTAATACACCCTTGTCAGCAGCACCACTCTCAACAGGCACTTCAACAGGACGTCATCTTCATTTGCACTTACCAACTTCACCGAATCAGATAGAAGAAACAAAAATAACTGACATGTCGCTGAGTTCTGAAGCAAGTAGCTCAAAAACTCCAGGCTTTGATAATTACCTGAAGCAGAAATCGTTCACAACTCCGACCGTCGAAGAAGAAGGTCCGATTCCTGAAGAAGATACTCATCAAGACTTTGCTGATAGCTCTACGGAAGTATTGCGTGATATGAAACGGTCAGTCTCATCAGCGTTGGATGAAGAAGATGAAGACGAGAACCTCAGCAAGAGTAGATGCAATTCCAGCAAGTCTAATAACAACAACGACTATCACAACGAAGAATCGAGTGACGATATGTTAGATACTCTAGATCGGGCAATAACACAGCTATGGACTAACGGCCATGGGCGGAGACGGAACCCGATTACGTCTTCGGCTGCTTTTCCCTGCCGGAGGTATGTGAACGAATAAGCTAAACTATAGTTATTAAGATTGTTGTGCGTGCGTGTGCCTAATGTTAATTTTCACTTGAAATAGATGCAAATGTACTTGCACTGACGGAGCAGCGTACACAGTTTCAAATTCAAATACGGCAAATGGTCAGAAGGGGAGAAGGACAAGCCAGCTCACCGAGGAGGACGAGGATGAAGAAGATTACGAATTTGGAGAGTATGTGGAAGGTGAAAGTGGCGGAAGGCATAGGGAGGCCTTAGGCTCAAGAGACTCATTTTCGAGCCACGAGGATGTGTTTAATGACGGGTTTGAAACTTACTCGGATGACGATGAAGATGCTCACCGACAAGAAAGAAACTACCAATTCCTGAAACGAAAGTCGTAAGTGGACTATGAAGTTATGTACATTAAAACAAACTACAACCTAATTAATTATGAACCTTGTTGTTTTAATAGAATGATGAGAAATCCAGTGTGTCGTCGTCGCTGCCGTCTACCAACTCATCCCCCTATTCAACAAGGAATAGGTTTAGCCAGATCTTCCAATCGTATCGGTTCTGAAGAAGACATTATTGGTGTCGAAATTCATCCTACTGCCGAATTCCAGACCCCGTCTTTGACTAAAGGCACGTCAACAATTAGATCGTTTGTTCCTCAAAGTAAAATCAGTATTGAAATCAACGATGCAAGCCCCGACCACAACGATGGAAAGACCGTAGTATAAATATTATTGATTCGAAGTAATTGAATTTAAATGAGTCAACGATGGTTGACCTTAAACTTGACTGTCGCACCAACATGACACGTGATGACATGACGTTAAGTGTAATAATTGTTTCCTTCTTCCTTCCAACTGCCTGGATAGTAGTGATAATAATATTCTATAAGATGTATGTAAGGTAATTTCCTATTATTGTCCATAAGAAGTGGATGGAGATGGATAACATTTTGTTAGGGTTGACAGTAAAAAAATTAATGAAAAAAATATAAAGTCTTGAGCACTTCAACCTGACCTGAAGCAACTATTTTGACAAATACAAAGCATAATTGTTTTTGTTCTCTTCGTAATTATGTTTGAATAAAATGCAGTTTTTCTAAAACTTGAAATCGAGTCGACTTTTTTTGGCGTGCATATCAAAAGGGAAACTTTTATTTATTTTCATACTTGAACTTTCACAAAAAAAACTAATTATTGATACAAGTCTTTCATATTTATCTTTAAAACTCAAATAAACTTGGGTCTGCTTCTTCGAGCACTCTGCTGCCCACGTACGACTTGTTGCTGTTGTTGTTGACCTCTAATGGAAGGGGTCAGTTGTCGGGTGAAGCTGGAGCTCACTTGTCCTCCTCGTGTGAAAGTGTATCTTGGTTGTGGACGAAATGTCCCTAGTCCTCGAAGAGGCGGTCGTGCAATGAATGTCGAGGAAGAGCTGCTAGGCTGATCCCACACTAGGAATGATTGCATTGATAATTGTTATTTGTGCACTCAAAAACCAAGCCTCAGTAATCAACATACCGATTGGAGTTGGTCGACTTTTCGACTGCTGCTGCTGCTGTTGCATGGTTCCAGTGCCCACATTTCCTGTACCAGCCTCACTAGTGGCACTTTCACGGACACCACCAGTCCCAGTCGTACTTGAAGTGGGAACTTCAGATGGATTAGTTTGTCCTGTTAGTTACAAAAGAGATTTAGACAACCCAAACCCTCTACGAGCAACAAGAAACTGATTTACCTTCTTCTCCTTCCTCTTCCATCTCTTCCCTTTCTTCGTGTTCTCCCTCCTCTAAGTCAATGATGTCGATCACGTCTTCCCCTTCTGTTGTTGTAGGAGGGTGGGTTGGAGTGGGATGTGGAGTTGTAGGAACGCTTCTTCCACTAGATGCTTCTTCATCTTCCGGACGAAGAGATGACGTTGTAAATGTAAATCTATAGTACACAATACAATTTAGATAACATTGCTCACACCAGACCACTTGTCTATATCTTTACCGATTCGCAGTGAGTTCCGCGAATCCTTCAGTGCGATGTGATCGTTGAGGAAACAAAGTAGGGGTAGAAGGAACGATTGATGCGTCTTCTAACATTGATGAAGAATGAGTAGGAGTGGTGCTTTGACGATGAGTCTATTAATCATTAAAAATGTGATTGCTGTGATATTGATCCAGCTCGTCATAATTCGAATTGGTATTGTTATATACTTACACTGGATGATGCGATAGGATGGGCTTGTTGAGGCTCTCCCTCCTCTTCCCCACCCCCAGCTTCTACGTCTTCCTGTTCACCATCTTCTTCTTCACTCATAGCACGTGCTTCCTACATTTTTTTAAAAGAATAGTTAAGCTGTACTTGCTGACTAAAGTAATGCTTTCTTACCCGCCCTGCGTCTTCATCGTCGTCGTCTTCCTCTTCTTCTTCTTCCTCCTCCACTACCTCACCTTCTTCTTCTTCTTCCTCCACCATTTCTTCCTCATCTTCCTCCATCCTACTTTTTTTCGTAACACTTCCTTCGCCATCTTCCTCATCTTCCACATCTCTTCCTCGTTTGTTGTCCACATTTCCACTACTACTGTCCACACCACCACTTCCTTCTTGCCTACTTCCAGTGGAACTTACAAACTCAACAGCTTGGTCAACTCTATTAGACGTTGATGTGGATGTAGATGTGTTCATTTCATCGTCAACTTCCTGGACTTCTTGCACATGAGGAACTACGCTTACAACCCGTTGCTGCCCCTGCTGTTGTTGTTGCTGGGAATAATACTCAGGCGTCGATGTACTAACTTGAGCTTGGCTAACAGGATTGACGAAAGCGCCAGAGGAGCTGGAGCTTAACTGCAGAGTCCCACTACTTGTTGAAGTGGTAGATTGTACCATAGGTTGAACATGAGCATGCTGCTGTTGCTGCTGCTGTTGTTGCTGAGGAGGGACCACAATGAGTTTGGCGGTTGCGGTGGGCAGTGAAGAGGTTGTAATTGGTCGAATGCTGGCTGTCAATTTGGAATCTTCCTGAGGCACTGAAGAAGTCATGTCGATAGCTGAAGTCGTACCGCTACTGGTTCCAGTCGTGGTAGGAGGAGATGTCGTAGTTTTTTGCTAGTTATGAAAATTCGGACTTTAACTTTCACAAAGGTCGTTCAAACAATTAAAATTTTAATAACTACCTGTAATTTCTCCAAAAGATGCATTCTTTGACGTAGCATATCAAGTTCCTTTCTAAGAGTCGCATTTTCGGATTGGAGGTCTAGTTCAATTGAATACCCAAGGATTATTCATAGCCTCACATACGGTCATGCAAAATAAAGTACCTTTAATTCCTTCGTCCATTTGATTTTTTTGATTCTCCAATTGTTCCAGTTTTTCTTCCAATTCTGTCTTGTCATGTTTGACTGCGTCCAGTTCCTTTGTTGTTTCTTCTGCTCCGGCAGTATTTTCTTGCAAGAGATCTTCATACTGCTTTTTGTATTTTCGGGCAATATTTTTGACCTGTTTGACAGTTGACCTGTGCTCTTCCAGGGTGACCTGACATAATTTAACATAACGTAAAATGCTATCGAAAGTCAAATTCCAAATCTTATGTACTACTTTGTTACTTACCTCTAGTCTTCCCACTTCAGCTTTGGTTCTCTCAACTTCTTCTCCTTTCACTTCGTCATCTTTCCTAACTTTCATTAATTCTGTCTTTACCCTCTCCATTTCTCCGCACGTTCTCGTAACTTCTTCTTGAAGCTTCCTGACATCTATTTCCAACCTCGATTTCTCTGCACCATTGTTCTGAACCTCTCCACGTAATTGTACAACCATAGCTTCTCCCCGTTTTACCAGTTTCTCATACTTCTCCCTATCATCTCGTTCCTTCTTGTATCCCATCTCAAGTTCTGAATTCCTCCTGGTAAATTCTTCATTCTCTTGTGAGAGTCGCTTCATTTCTTCTGGATTGACTTTGTTAGTCTTTTCAATCAGCTCATTAGCTCGCTTTTGCCAACGAGCAGAACTTTCTTTAAGACTTGCGTTCTGAACTGTTAGTTGATCATTTTCTTGCAATAGTACTGTCAATTGTTGAGCAAGAGGATCTACAGTAACAGTTTGTAATGATGCAAGTTTTTCTTCTGTCGACACCAGCTTGGTAGTTAATGCGTTAACTTCTTCGCGAAGAAGCCTAAACAATTATTACATTTGTAAAAATCTTTGATGACAGAGTTAAGGATTGACAATACCAACCTATTGCTGTCCGCTAAGGCACTCAATGTCTCAACCTTCCGCATCAGCTCACTTTGTTTGACGCTGGTCAGCAGTCCCATGTCTTGCTGCCTGTCGGCCAACTCTAATTTGAGGTCTTCGTATTTCTTTTCTAAGCTGTTACACTGTTGTTGAAGTCGGTCACTTTGAGACAGCGCCATTTCCATTTTATTGACTGATATTTCTTTTTCTCGTCTCAAGTATCTGATCAATTGAAGCCATTGTTCTGAATAGAAGAAATAAATGATTGTAGTCAACCTGGTGAAAAAAGGCAAAAAATGAACAGACCTGAACTGCCATCTTTCAACTCTATGCCTCCTCCTGCTTGGGTCTGAAGGGCATTCGTTAGCTGTCCTTCCAGTTTAGAGCAAGCGTCCTGGTAATTAGCAATTTCTGCTTTACACTCTTCTACCTGTTTCTCAGCTTGTTCTAATTTTTCTTTCCATGCTGTTTCCGCATTAAGGACTTGCTCCTCCAGTTTTTTGTTTGTTTCCTTCAAGACCCCCTCTTCATTCTGCTTCGATTCCAACTTTTCCCGCATTTCTCCCGTTAGCTTCTGTTGTTCACCTCGCAGAATAATTTCTTTCTCGTAACTGACACGCAACTCGTCACATATTTTTTCTTGTCGGGAACTGTCTTCTCGAACTCGTTCCAAATCTTGTTCCGTCTTCATTAACTGCGTGTGAGCAATGTCATATTCCTGTCTTGCTTTTGTGTAAAGCGTGGTCAATTCCGACTGTTTACCCTGGAGATTAGCTAGCTGAACCTCAGATAGCTCTTGGACCCGAATCAATTCCTTTCGAAGTGACTCTAATTCTTGTTGGAGCTGTATCATTTGGCCTTCTTTCTGCGTCATGTTCGACTCGTGCTCTTCATTAATCTGATGCTGTGTGGTGTGAGCAATATTTAATTGTGATTCCATAACAATCGAAAGGTTCTTGTATCAGCAAGTACACGTGTCATATTGTAATTTTTGTCATAACTAAACGCATAGAAAAGTAAAACTTACTCGTCGCCGCTGCTCTTTTGTAATTGCAATTGATTTTTCAAACTTTCAACTTCTGACCTCAATCCGATCAACTCAACATTGTCCTGTATCATATGTGACGCAGGTTCCTCTTGATCCATGGATGCCTGATGTAGTTGCTGCTGTTGCTGCTGCTTCACCAGTGCCAACTCTTTTTGCTGCGCATCAAATCTTTCCAGTTGATGTGACAACTCCAGTTGCACCTTATTTGCCTGTTCTTCGGACTTCGAAAGTTTGTCTTGTAACTTTTGCACCCTGATGTCCGTAGTTGTGAGTCTTTCTTGGGAACGGTCTTTCTCAGACTGCAAGGAACGTTTCAGTATTTTATTTTCATTCTGCAGCTGCTCCACTTGATTTTCCAGCTTAATCCGAACGGCAGTGGCATTCGCTGTGTAGAAATACAATGCGTTTTTAATTCAACAAGGGACATGCCAATGGTAAATATAATATTACCTTCCAAATTGTTCTTAATCTCTTCGAGGTTTGTTTGAAGCAGTGAAGACATTTTTTCGTGTCGCTGAAGCATTTCTTTTTCCATCTGAAGCCTATTTCGAGAATCACGCAACAGGTTTCTGGAATGAAAATCAGAGTGAAAGAATGAAAATGTATGTCAGACGGTCCATTTGAGGTTGTCTTCGTATCAATTCTCGTACCTTTCATTAGTAAGAGTGCTAACGGCCACCTCGGACCTTGACAGATTGCTGTGTAGCGTTGTCAATTCCGCCTAAGGAGATTAGCACAATAAAATGATAATGATAACTCATGTCTCTCCGTAACTAAATAGATAACGCCTTATACCTTGAGCGACGCAATGCTTGCTTCGTGTTTAGCGATAACTCCCTGAAGACTACTAGCTCGATCTTCGGCGGTAGTAATCTACGAATTAGAAAGACCGTTATAAGATATGGATAAATAAACCTTGCACTGATAAGGAGTACCTGTTTCTTGTAGCTTTGAAGATTCTTGTTGTAAATCTTGGCCCGTTCGTTATTATACTCTACTTGTCCAGCAAGTCTGGCGTTATCTGCCCGAATACTACGAATTTCATCACGGAGTTTATCGACAGTTTCATTTAATAACGTCTCGTTGGTTTTCTTCTCTTGTTTGTATGTAACAAACTCTTCAGTTACTTTCTGAAGATCCTTTTCGGTCTGTCTAAGCTTTTCTTCTGTGACACCAGAAGTAGCCGTATCACTATTTGCACGTTGTTTTAGAAGATTTTGGAGAGTGTCCTTTTGCTGTTGGAGCTCACGCAGTTTCTCATCTTGCCTAAGCCGCATATCTCGGAGTGTCTGCAGCTCATCGAGAGCAGATGAAAACGAGCTCTACAAAATATAAGTGATAAAAAATCAATAAGAAAGTAACGTTTTATAAAGTACCTGAATTTCTTTCAAGTTTGCATCTTCTCTTTCCTTTTCTTTTCGCTCTCTATCCTCTGTAAGGTCCCTTACTACAGTAAGAAGGCGCAAATTTTGTTTTTGCAACTCCGCAATGTCACGGAATGTAGTCAGCTCCGAGGTTATTATCTATAGACATTATTGTTACATCACTTTTGGATTTAGGCTGACACACGGACGGGAGAGTCTATTAGAATAGGAAAAACTAACGTCATCAGCAGAAACAGGGACGAGACTGGAGGATGTGCCACCGAGATTGAAGTCTCTCTCTCTTTCTCCCAATAAACAACGAACCTGTCTCCCTAAATCCTCAATCTGTCCCTTCAGTCTAGAATTTTCCCTTTCAGAAATGTCCAAAGTTCGTTTATACTGTACTATTTCTGTCTTTGCTGTGTTGTTCTCTCGTTGAGTTACATCCATTTGTGAACCTAGAATCAGGATAATAATAATCAACGTAAAAAAGGAAAAAATTGCTTTGTGCCATACTCAAGATATCCACTGTTTGCAATGCCCTGTCATAGTCTTCCTTTTGTTTCTGTAGGATAGGGGCCTTTAAAAACAAATCACGTTAGATTGACAAAGTTTGTTGTCGTTGTGTAATTGGGAAAAACATGTGCGGTGATGGCTTACCCTGGTCTCAATATCTTCCAATATTTCTCGTATGTAGCCATTCAATTTCAAATTGTCGCATTTAAGTCTTCCCAGCTCCACTTGCACTTCTTGATACTTTGCAAAGATCTCGGTAATGGATTTGGACTCTTTGAGCATTTTGGAAGCTGCTGCAGCTGCAGGGCTCTAATAAAATATTGGGAATTAAAAAGGGACATTTAAGTAAAGGAAAAATAATTGCTCTGTACCAGATTTTGGATCATCTCATCTGTCATTCCTTGTTTCTGGACTGTATCAATTATTTCGTTCGCAGTTTTCAATTCTTGCCTCAACTTCATAAGTTGTTCGTCCCTAATACTCAACTGCTCCTGTAATTGCTTCGAAGTGCTGGCAAACTACAACAGTAAGTCAAGTGAGTAAGTTCACAGTAAGTCTAATTCAATAAGGGGAAAAGCCATACCCTTGTTTCCAGTTGACCGTATTTATCCGTCGAATCTTTCAGTAAATCTTGAAGAGAACTAACTGCATCTTCCAATTCTATAATAGAGATTGAATAAACAATTATTTTGTGTAATATGCCAGTATGCCAACTACATGTATTACCTTCCAATTTACGTCCAGACTCTTCGCTAGCTTCCTTATACAATTCTCCTACTCGTTTTAAGCTCTGTATTTCCATTCGAAAGTTTTCCTCCACCTTCTGCCTTAATTCCTGTTCTGCCTGCAGTTTGCTCATAAGACTCTCAACGTGCTTTTCATTCTTCTCATTGACTTCCTGCAAGTCCTGGATTTTTGCTTGAGTAATCTTCAACTGTTCGCTTTTCTCGGTTAATTCGGTCTGAAGGTGGATGTACTTGATACTGGAATCACGTTGCGCAGACAACAGTTCAATACTTTTGCGCTCCAGTTCGTCTCGTAAAAGTTCAATTTGTTGTGTCTGGTAAGACTGAGCAGTCTGAAGTTGTGTTTCTCTAAAGGATCATTGAAATCAACAATCAAATCATCAGTACAAAGAATGTAACGCTTGGGCATTCAATAATTAGTACCTAAACTTTATTTCCACTTCTCGACTCGTCAGCTCGTCCACTTTTTGCATTGCATCTAATAAAATAATCACATAATTAGTAGTCTCACCCAGCAAGTATAAGATTCATGAAGACGATAATTTTACAATACCTATCTTTGCTGCACTTGAAGTCTGCAACTGCTGTGACAGCCTTCCAATATCTTCAGACAACTGACCTATTTCCGTATTCCGTTTTTGTGTTAATGACAGAAGCTCCTGGTTAGAATTTGACAATTGCGTAACCTGGTTCGTCGTTACATCCAATTGGCTAAAAATTGTAAATTGTTTTAGCACAAGAAAACTAAGGTAAAAGAATCAGTTAACCGAAAGATTACCTTTTAATAAGTGTTCTTGCGTGCTCTGCATCAATTTTTGCAGTTCTTTCAGACTCCAGCTCTCGTTGTAAGTCCTGATTTTTCTTTTCCTCCTGAGTCAGACCAGCTTTGACACACTCCAGTTTCGAAGTAGTGGCAGTAAGGTTCGAGTCCAGGTCAAACGTATGTTGAGCTGGAAAAAAACGTAATATTCCAATTGTAACCAATCAAACATCGGCATCAAAACAAAAATAATCATGATTTGAAACTAACCGTATGCCACTTTTTCCTGTTGAGCCACTGTCCTTGAGCTATGCACTTGGTCATAAAGTCCTCGCAGTGACTGGGTCAACTTCTGCTTGGTCACTTCGTCCACTGAGACGAGTTCCGCTGGTGTCAGGATTTCCTCAAGGGGATTTACTGGGGGAGGACGAAGTGCTTCCTCTCCAGTACTCACTATTCCAAAGAAGTGCTGGGGCAGTAGTGGGGCAGAGTGACTCCCCCCATCCCTAACAACATCGCTGTAACTGAAGGACATCTCCATCCCACCCGCCGCATTCCCAGGAGGGGGAACCAACGAAGGGGGTGGCAATTGTGGTTGTCTTTCCTCTACTTCTTCGTGTCTCACCTATAGGAAATATATCACCTTCTCAGTAGGGTTTAATCTTTCTTGGCTCGGTGGATTTTGTGAATTGTGACCACGCCCACCAACCAAACATTTTCAAACAAAAAAAGAAAAGCTTTTTACCTCATCGAACGTCGGCATGCCACCTTCGTCCTGGGCCTGGCCCTCTTCCTCCATTTCCATCTCAAAAGACCCTGCAACTCAGTCTTCTATTCTCTAGGATTCTCCAGAAAGAAAAATTGTGTCAAGTCACAATAATTAAAAAAGCTGGGGGAACAGAGAAAATTGGAGGTTTATTTCTTTTCTTCTTCTTCAACTTCAAGTTCTGACTTGAGAATGAATGAATTGCCGACGGATTAAAAACGCAGAAGGAGAGGAAAGAAGAAAGGAAGAAGTCTCCCGCCGCAGAGGCAGAGAGTCTCACTTTTTGAGACTTTGCACTCTTCACCTGTCAAAATCCAAACACTTTGGACTTTGACTGCTGCTCTTCTCTGCTGTTGTTCAGGTCTGCTGACCGATTGATTGTCAATTGTTTCTTTGTTTCCTGAAGGAAATCATGTGATTGGACGGACCCTTTGTTTCCTTGACACAGTTTTGAAAGGTAACGGTACTCATATCGACTCAATCCAGTTCACATGACAACTTGTTAACAATCGATACTATTTTTATTGTTTTGTTTTTGCAGTTAAAGAAAAGAAAAGACAGCAATAACAGCATCTGACAATGTTCCTCTCAAAGTACGGAGTGGGGTCTGCTTCGTTGAGACGGATTTCGTCAGGTTGGATAATCAATCAATTACCTAATGGCGTTGATTGGAATTACCTAACTTGTCTCCTTTCTTTAGCTTCACCTCATGCCTCTCCTCGCAAAATCCCTGCAAAACACCCAAAGCAGGTCGTCCTGGTGGATGCTGTGCGGACACCCTTCCTTCTTGCTGGAACGGATTATTCCAAACTGATGCCTCATGATTTGGCCCGATATGCCCTTATGTATGTCATGCAGATCTTTGTTTGTTGTCTTTCCTTAGTTGTTGCTTCTGTTGTTTTTATTAGTGGATTGGCTGAACGGCTCCAATTGGACAAGAAGGTTGTGGATTATATCTCCTTGGGAACGGTTATCCAGGAAGTAAAAACCAGTAACATCGCAAGAGAGGCGATGCTGGGCGCAGGTAATAGCGGAGTACTTCTGGACAACAAGCTGAATTGAATTGTCATGTCTTTTTAAAGGATATTCCCTGCACACCCCTGCGTCTACTGTGACTATGGCATGCATTTCGGCCAATGTAGCTGTATCACAGTGTATTGGATTTATCACGTCGGGTGTTTATGATGGTAGGAGCTTTGATTGTCCACCATGACTGCGACTGGAGAACTGTGTAACGACGGTTATTTTTGGTTTTCATAGTGTGCATCGCCGGTGGAGTGGAATTCATGTCGGACGTCCCAATTCGTCACTCGAGGTAACCAGAAAATCCCAGCATGTTTGGTTTGGTTTTGTTAAGCAATTTAAATTTATATTAATCCTTTTAGGGATATGAGGTCTCTAATGCTCAAGGCAAACAAAGCCAAATCGCCGCTGCAGATGCTGCAGTTGTTGACGCAAATAAGAGCGAAGCACCTGGCACCAGAGGTTTGTTGTTTCCATGGAAAAAATATATCAAAATTTGTGTGAGCGACACAATTATCTTATGTATTCATGAATAGCTCCCAGGAATAGCTGAATTCAGCACTGGAGAAGTCATGGGGCATTCAGGAGATAGATTAGCTGCTGCATTCAAGGTATTATCTTGACTTAACAATTTTAAACAAGAAATGTCCTGAAAATGTTCTTTTGTTGTTAAGGTTTCCAGATTAGAGCAAGATCAGTTCGCATTGAGGTCCCATACATTAGCCCAAAAAGGTTTGAAACGACCATTACTGAAGACTTATTCTTTTGTACATGATTCTGTTTGTGTAACATTAGCTCAGCAAGCTGGACTTTTGAGTGACGTAATATCGGTCAAACCACCAGGTAGCAAAACTAGCATAACAAAGGATAACGGAATTCGAGTGGGCACGCCGGAACAATTGGCAAAATTAAAGCCAGCTTTTATCAAGCCTCATGGAACAGTCACAGCTGCCAACTCCAGCGTAAGGAAATTAACTTCTTGTTGAAAGAACTGAGGCTTTCACTTTCCCTGTGTTTTTATCTAGTTCTTGACTGATGGTGCCAGTGCCTGTTTGATAACTACAGAGGAGAAAGCCAAACAACATGGGTGGAAGCCAAAGGCATATTTAAGAGATTTTCTATTTGTCAGTCAGGACCCCAAGGATGAGTTATTGTTGGGGTCAGTATTTTTTTATTTGTTTAATTAAGTAATGTCACTAATATTTTCTGGTCATTTCTGTACTACATAGACCAGCCCGTGTCATTCCTCAATTGCTCGCTCGATGTGGACTAAAGAAGGAGGATGTAAATGTATGGGAAATTCATGAAGGTAGGTCGTCATATCATAGCGTTGCCATGTAGATTGCAAGATTAAATCTTTACTTTTCAACAGCCTTCGCAGGGCAAGTGTTGGCCAATTTAAAAGCCATGGATAGTGACTTCTATTGCAAAAGAATGGGACTGGATTCTAAATTTGGTCAAATAGACATGTCGACCATTAATTGTTGGGGTGGTTCGCTCTCTCTTGGACATCCTTTTGGTGCAACTGGCGTTCGTCTAACTGCACATGCTGCAAATCGAATGATACATGAAGGAAAGGATTTGGCTGTTATTGCAGCTTGTGCTGCTGGAGGCCAGGTAGGTCACGGTCACGGTCATGAAACTGTCTTCTAGTTTGACTTACATTGCACATAAGATGCACAACGTTACACTCGTAATGTGTAATGTTGCCCATCAGTCCAACGACGCAGTGCAAAATTACACATAACTTGACTTGTGCGATACAGGCTCAATTTTGTATGAGATCATTGACAAATTGGGAGTACATGTACAAACACTTTTTAATTTTATTTTAGGGATTCGGAATGGTGTTGGAGCGATATGGCTAAGAAAGAAAAAGAGAAAGCGTCCATCCAGGCAGGGTCTTTTGGTTGACTTCACTACGTACGAGAGCTATCATAAATTCCAATTTAATAGCTACATCCACATTGTCTACCTACAATTAATTACTCGCTAAATATTTTAAACAATAAAAAATTGTCATTTTAATGACATTGCCAAATTCGACAATTAATGAGGATCGAGCTTTCATGTCTCCATTCACCCCATCCTGTTTGCGAAAGAGGAAGATTCGATCCTTGTCCACCGGATTGAGGTTTTGGACACGTCATATATCAGCAGCTCGAGTCAATAATTTTTTCTCCAACTCAAGTGTGTGTTTGATTAGGAAGAAATCGACAGCATGGCAACGACACTTTTTATATGAGACCTCCTCAATTAATTCACTCCTTTAACAAATTGCGGTTGTTCTGAAATTTCTTAAAAATTGTCAACAAAATGCCGAATGTCATCATCTTACTGCACTGTTGACTTTGGAGACGACGACTTGAAACCTGGTCAGGGTCAGGACGTTATGCCGAGTAGGTCGGACGAAGGAACAACGAAGTTGTTGACAACTCGCTCGTCCTCGTCTCACCAATCATCCGAATTGTACAACAATAATCCAACCAGCCCTTCGATGGCGAAAACGAAGAAGAAACTGTCCACGGGGAGTTCTGTCGAAGGGGTCCAGCTCGAACCTGATTATAAGAAGGATCTATCCTCCATCCTCCTTCTCCTGTTCCTCTACATCCTTCAGGTAGGTAGCAGTACTATATTAAGTACAGTACAGTCACTAAAAACTTTCCTCTTTTAGGGAATCCCTTTGGGGTTGATTGGTTCGATCCCGATGGTTCTTCTCAACAGATCTGCCGCTACGTATAAGGAACAGGCCACATTTTCATTTGCCTACTGGCCCTTCAGCCTGAAACTCCTGTGGGCACCCATCGTGGATTCAATTTACTCAGAACGATTTGGTCGAAGGAAGACTTGGCTGGTTCCAATGCAGTATCTACTTGGGATTTTCATGTTCTGCCTCAGCTTTCAAATTGATGGCTTGCTGGACCAAGGGAATATCCCGTGGATTACTCTAGTGTTCTTTTGTCTCAACTTCTTGGCAGCTACTCAAGACATTGCTGTGGATGGTAAGTTCAATTAAGTCTTGTAGACAGAGGTCAGTATTTAACGATGTATGTCTATTCTTTTAGGATGGGCTCTAACTATGCTTCGCAGGTAAGCTAGGAAGACATTAGACATTGTTGATTTGGGATTAATATGTAACAACATAATGTATTTCTTTTTCAGAGAAAACGTAGGATACGCGTCAACATGTAATAGTGTGGGACAAACTGCGGGATACTTCTTGGGATACGTCGTATTTCTTGCCTTAGAATCGGCAGACTTCTGTAACAATTATCTAAGAGGTGCCGACAATGCTAAGGACGTTGGGATGGTTACACTAGCAGGTACTAAACTAGTTTCGTCCAAAGCTGTTGCATTAATTTCAATTTGTTGGGCTTGTCACAGAATTTCTGTACTTCTGGTCATGGGTTTTCCTAATCACCACAACGCTAGTATGGATCTTCAAGTCAGAAGCAAAAGAGGACTATACAGATGAACCTCGATTGAATCTTTTGGACAGTTACAAGTTGCTATGGCAAATTATGCGACTGAAATCCATTAAAAGACTGATCTTATTCCTTCTAACCTGCAAGGTACAAAAGCGTTATGGCTCAAACCTGGTATCGGTTAAAATTCACGATTGCATGCTTGTAGATTGGGTTTGCTGCCGCCGATTCTGTTACCGGATTGAAATTAGTGGAAGCAGGAGTTCCCAAAGATAGATTGGCATTGCTGGCAATTCCAATGACTCCTCTTCAGATAATATTGCCTCTTTTCATCAGCAAGTACACTGCCGGGTCCAAACCAATGGGAGTCTTCATTAAGGCCATGCCAATTCGGTCAGTACATTGGTTGAGGATTTGAGGATATGGATTTAAATAACATTTTGTATTTACTTCACAGACTACTGTTTGGTTTGGTGTTTGCAATAGTGGTGTACGCTACACCTAGATATTTTGCCCTGCCAAATGGTACTTACCCATGGTCCTACTATGCGTCCCTTCTCTTAATTTATGCGTTTCATCAAGTAAGAAAAGTACTGACTTTTGTTTGAATATGCACTTACGTCCTTATACTTTTTTTCTAGATCTTCGTGTATAGTATGTTTGTAGCTGTAATGAGTTTCTTTGCAAAAATAAGTGACCCAGCAGTTGGTGGAACATACATGACCCTTTTAAATACATTAAGCAACCTTGGAGGGAATTGGCCAGGCACATTAGCCCTCTGGCTTGTGGACCCATTAAGCAGAAAACATTGTCAAGGGAACGAGAGTAATGACTGTTCAACGCATGACCTGCAACAAGTAAGTACCACATTACCCCTGCTTCCGGTCATGTTGTCATACTTGTACTTTTTTGTAGACCTGCAGTGCAACTCTAAAATCAAATTGCATTACCGACGTGGATGGATATTATATCGAATCAGTTGTGTGTGTGGTCATCGGGTTGCTTTGGGTGTATGCCTGGGGACGGCCAACCATTTACAAATTGCAGTCACAATCAGATCGCCAATGGAAAGTTCAGCTAGAGGGAAGGCGAAAAGAAAATTGACTAGTACACGTGGCATAAAAGCCTCACGCTTGTGTACCTAAGAGAAAGACGTACCAAATTTTCACTATTCGATCTGTTAGGCTCTATGGTTATGTGTGACGCAATGTCTCCTCGAACCTGATTTCAGTATTTATTTCATTATTCCAGGTTCTTGTTGATTTTAAAGCTTTAAATGCCGTGTTGAATTATGAAGTGCAATGAGATTGTGATAAAATCTAAAATCTATTTTTATATAAGAAATACAAAATTTATTGTTCTTATCACATCATGGCTAACTTACCAAAAATAATAATAAAAAAGACCAAAAAGAGTCTGTACAAAGTTGAAAAGCATTGTTAAATTTGTATGGCTAATATCTGACTACCTGACCCTCTACAAATTATGTAGGTTAATATCATTCCCATCTCCACTATTATTGACATGACCACAATGAATAAAATAGTGGAAATACTCCAAACCAAGTGAAACCAGAGAGGGATTAAAATAGCAATTATGAGGCATGGGTTTAATACATCCACCAAACTATCAGCCTCCTTCATGAGATCCAGCGTCAATTCACTTAGAAACCTTCGGATGGAAGAGCGTCTTGCGGCCATTTTTATACTTTGTAGCTACAGCCAGGTCAGATCAGAAGGACTACGCATAGATATAAATTATTATGAATTACCATATGTCAAAGTTTTTGGGAGGAAAAGTGTAGGTAACTTACAAAAATATCTAGCTCCAGGGTTGTCACGTTTTTGGTTAAATGCAGGTTAGACGGTTCACGGATCGAGTGCGAGTGTAAAGTGTGAGACAAAAAGTATTTTCTATTTCCTTTTCCTGTTTTCAACAACAACAAAAATTGTTTGATGTGCACATATTTTTAGTCGAAGTTTGTTATTGGCATACAAATGACGCAGATTGAATTGATTTGATATATCTCAGTTCATTGAAGTAAATAAATAAAGATAAACCGACTCACCAGGTAGTCAATTAGTTGACGACATGTTGGCAGTGTATTGATGAGTTTAGATGGGTTATATGCATGCAAAATGATTCCAAGAGCAAAGAGGAAATAACAAGTGTGGATGAAGGTCAATTTGGGGTGACAGGAGATTCTCAGACCCGATTGCCGATTACTGAAGAATTCCATGATTTTGTATAGATTCCTTTGCACAAACATGCACATTTTTTTCATGATTTAAGTCATTTATATTTAAGTTTTCCGATGATGAACAACTCCTCATCGGAGAGTTATACAAAGTCCACCTTCATCTTTGTCCTGCATTTTTTTACTATGATTATAAAGGGGAGCTTTATCGGTCAAATCGGTCTCCAAAGGGCAAAAAAAAGTCAAGAAATGGGGCAAAATGACACAAACTCCCTATGATTCTTTATTGTCAGAAAGGTCTTCGGTTGACCATCGCAAAATATCCAAACCTGTCAGCATGAGTCATAAGCAGGAAGGAGTCGCTCTCGGGCCGTTGACCTTTCCTGAAGAAAGCCGACTTGCTTCCGCTTCCTTTGTTCTCTTCTCCAATTGTCGTCAACCCAACCCGACCACCAGACCAAACTCCTCCAGACTGACTCTCGCTCTCTTCTTTTGTTCTCATTTGCTTGCTTTCCTTCGCACCCTTCGCATCTCAATTTCTTCTTCTCTCCCTCTCTTCTGAGTTAGTTGACATTAGTTAATTAATTATTCGAGTGTTTTGCTAATCTTGGGGGTTCTATTTTTTGGATTGTTTGTGTGTGAGTCAGTCGGACATGGAGGAGGTGGGGAACCAGGAGGGAGGAGGGTGCAGCGATATTGGAGGCTTCAGTAGTGAGGCCCCCATGTGCATCAAGTTAGTGGACGTGCTAAAGAGCCAGGACGCCCTTGACCCTGATGAGCCCATAGAGCTGGAGATTGTGAACGTAGCACCCACTGAAGAGGAGGAGGCAGGTGACGCAGGAGATGTTCCTGAATTCAAAGGTATGTATGACCATCACCGAAAACAAAGGCCATGATTGTTTGTGCCCCCACTTTTCATAGTTGAAGTTCACCTTGCGGAGGAGGTTAACGACTGTGAAAGGGAGGGGGGACGACGCGACTTTGTTGAAGTGGCCATCGACAGGAGTAAGATTCTTGAGCCGGATACGGATGGCAACTTTCCGACAGAGGAGGAGGAGGCAGGACCTTCCTATAGGCAGCCAGAACCAAGTAGCAATGGTGGTCAAGGTGGTACTGTTCGTCGAGTAGGGGTGAGCCATGCACACTCATTCAAGAGTCATTTAATCTAGTATAGAGCTTACCTATGTGAAACTGTTTCTTTTGTATCAGGGGCCTAATGCAAGTAAGCCACAGCGTAACTCAGTCGACGGTGGGGGTGAAGAGGGTTGGCGCAAAGTTTCTGGTCAAGGGTTTGAATGCAGCGTCTGTGGGTTGATCGTTGTGAAAAAGTCAGACATGAACAGACATTTGAAAGAAGAGCATGGCATAGCTTATGTCTACACTGAAAGGGGGTAAGTTTTTGCTTGGACCATGTATTCGCAAGAGTAAGTATCTGATATCGTTCGTATAGGACTAAAATAAGAGTTGTGCGTGTGCCTGAAGAAGACGTAAGCGCGTCGTCGGCGTCGAAGCAAGTGGATGAGTGGCTTGACAGGACC
>JAQIWU010000134.1:0-36812 GCA_034696445.1 Isotomiella minor
GCCTCAAATTTACATTAAAGACATTTCCTTTTCCGTCTTTATTTAATGAATGTTAATAATGCATTATCAGGACCACGTAGAGACCAAGACCAATGTTGGTTTGTTGAATACATAGTTATAGGAGCGATGAGTCCCCACGGTGGCTCTGAATGTGAATGACTCAACACTTAAGCCTTTCTAAACTGTGGTCGCTCTAAGGGCTATTCTGCTTAAATTAAACAAGGGACACAACTTTCGTTTATCGAAAAAGAACAGGTCTTTCTTGTCCTCTGTTCCTTTGTTTCACAACTTCAACCGTCCCAAGGGACCAGGCAGGAGCACTGACTGAGAGAACCTCCAGTGAAAGCATAAGCAACCACTGCTTAGATACACTTTGCTTTCGCAGTCTACCACAGTTGTGTTTAGGAATACATCATTGAATTGGTCCTTGTGTACATTGCTCAACTGCGACTTCGTCACTCTGTGGAAAAGGTCTTTAAGTGTTTCGCTTATTTGAAAATTGACTCATATTTAAATGCAAAGTAGTGGAATAAAACAAATAAGGTGGAGTTGTTGGGTGCTTTTCCGTAACTTATCTTCTGAGGCAGGCAGTGGGGTATTTACCTACACAAGATAATATGAAGAAGACAAGGAGGAACAAGCCTAATGGAGAGCATGCACTCATGTGATAAAAGAAAACTTCATTTCTCCAGAGGAAACAAACACAAACCCGTTATGTTTATATTAAATCATCAAGTTGTTGTTGTACAACTCTTCCTTCCTTTCCCCCAACTTTCACTTTCCTATCTGCCTCGCTCTTTCTCTCTCTGGACTGTTCTAAAGAAGGAATTGGTGGCTGTGGTCGACATGTGTTTACTTGTCACTTCACAGCTATTAATAGAAGTTGTGAAAGGAATTATTCATATCAGCATACGTAATTAAATTTTTATTCACAGGGTGAAACACAGGAAATACTTTTCCCCTCAACCAAAATCCCATAAATGTTTCTTTGAAAACAAGGCTCGTCCTCAACCAAGGGTGACCATTGCGTTGTCAGAGATTTGGGATGAATGTGAAAGCTCGGAGGAGAAAGGCAGTTTAGGAAACGGTTGGGCCTGGAGAAAGGAGCACAGGGAAGGACAGGGAAGGAAAAAAGATTTATGGGACACGAGGATGAAACGACCATGTGCTCCCTCCAGCAATATTCCACTTTTACTCATTTGTCTTCATACTTTTCTCCAACAATTCCTTCCCTCATTTTTCTTCCGAACAGAGAGAGAAGGAGAGAGGAACAATTGTGGTGGATGGTTGGACGAACGACTTGCTTCTTTATGATGATACTGAAACAATTCACTTCACAGGGGCACCATATCCTTCCCCCATCAACGTAGAATCTTGTAGGTGCCTGCCTCTTTCGTGCAAAAGAAACCGATGTTCTACAATTCCACCGATAATAACTTCTTGACCATTACCAACGATATTCGAGAAGGGACACATGCAGGAGCCATTCTTCCCCATAACAATAACTGTAACGAAGAGTGGTCAATAGCTCGAGCTGCCCATAGTGAGTCCCTGTCCAAAAATCACCCACGTCGTCATCATTTTTTCATTGTATGCACTTTCCTATCATTCTGTTATTTCAAAGCCAGAAGTTGATTGATTTTTTCAAGTGTCCTTTCCTTTTCTTGGGTTCGTTGTATTTATGCTACAGCAGTATTCCTCTCCGGTGGTGGTGGTTCCAGTGAATAACGCTTGCCATAAAGAAAATTAAAGTGATCGAAAGCTTATTTGTACAGCCGTCCCAATATTTTATGACTTGCCTTGTGACCAAAGTAATGATTCATCGTCTTAAGCATCTCAACCGACGTAGAACGTGCTTAGCAGTCCTCGAGTATTAATTCATCATGTGGAGTGGACTAGAATTTTAATGCCAAACGTAGACTTCATTTAGGCCCATTCCGTATATCTGTTTCTCCGTCTCCTCTTTCCTTTCTCTGCTTTCTCCTAGGCCGTGTAGGTCGGACTGGTGTGCACTATGTGGCAAACTTTTGGTTATAAGTTAATAACTTTTCTGTCAAAAGAGAGTTGCCTCACGTTTATATAATCAACCTTTTTGCTGATTTTGAATAGGATCTCTTAATGCCCCAATGATAAATTTTTTAGCTTTGACTGTCTATCTTTGGAATAAAAGCCCTAGGTAATCTCAGAAACAGATGAAATCTTAACAATGTATCTTTTTGTGTTGTGTTAACGTTTAAAGTAGGAAAACTTGAAAGAAGCCTGCCAATTCACTGAATTAAAATTGGTATAGACAATGAATGTGAACACATCCTACCCACAAGCTGAAAAACCCTCCAACCAAAGGCCTTTATCTGCAGGACTGTCTCCGGCAATAACTTACAAGCATGCCAAGACCAAGTCTCCTCATTAATTAAACAATCGCGACGTTGTGACATGTGTACTCCAATCTTTTCTGCGGAAGGGGAAAAGCTCTAAAGCACAAATGGACTGTGGTTGAGTCACATCACAGCTTTTCGTTCTCATTTCCATTCTGTACTGTCACCTCTCTCAACAATGACTCTTAAACTTTATTGCAAAATCTCTTTAATCATGAAACGAAAAGTTAAAGAAACTTTGTTACACTTCTGTCAAGTCTTTTTACTATGTTTACTTTACCTTAACAAAGTAAATACTTGTCAATAGTTGGGAGGTTTCTCCTTGGTCGTGGTTCGGTAAAAGTAATATACTAAGTTAAATGAGAAAATTCTAAGCTGTCTATTTTTGGAAGTAATTTCGCTAAATACAGGTTCGCCTCAAAACAGGATTAGATGTATGGATGAGTATTAGTGTCCTGCAAGAGATTGTCAGAAACAAGATGGGCGAGCAGAAGGTCTTAGTCACCAAGGAGAATTATCTCAAGTCTTTTAGTAATCGTTGTAGCATGCTGTCATGCTCCTTGAAGTAGGCGATAATACCCCACTTTCCAATGACCACCTCAATTGGTTTTGACGTCGTCGTAGAGGGACGAAATGCGGGTATCAAGATAGCGATTAGAAAGGACGGCACACTCACGTCTTTGTGGACGAAATTGAATACGTGTGGATTTGTACGTGGGTCAGTAGACTGAAAGGGCACCGACTGAAACTTTTTGTGTGTATAGTTGCAGAAGAGACAGGAAATTGAATTGTGAAAAAGAAAGTTTTTTATCGGTTGATATTTTTGGTTGTGATTTTGTAGGTGGTGGTGGTCTTCTATGCAGCGATAATCATCCTGCTGTTAACTACGAACTTTCGGAGGCGACGTTCTTCACAAGGCTCGAGGCATGGGGAAAATCCCTCTGCAAACACACGAAAACATTGGCTTTTCTTCAATCCGATTAGTGGGGAGGCTCAGCAAGCCACGAAGAAAGAGTCTCAGCAATTTATCCACACCCAGGACGCAGAGACTGTGTAGTGTACCTTGACGTGTGTCACTCTGTTGTTATGGTCGACTCTCCATCTCTTCATACGGTGGGTCCAACAACATTTTTCCTTTTTTCCTAAAACAAGAACAACCGAGTCTCTATTTGAAAATCATTTGCATCATTATTACTCTTTCTCATGTCTGTTGTACACGTTGTGAAACGGGAGGAAGGAGTATCTACTTTCTCCGCAATCAAATAGCCGTAACTCTTACTGGATTTCTGCACTTGAACATGTTGTAGAAACATAGCGAATAAAAATGTATTCTTGTATACCTTGACTGTCAATCATGACATGATATATGTGAGTTCTATGAGATACACAGCGTGCGTGTCAGTGTCAGAGTAGACAAAAGAGTAACATATCTTTGTTAAAAATGAATGGTATTTTATTAATCATCAAGGAATCTATCTGATTATCTCAGGTACGCCTGCAAAACCAAACATATTGACAACTGAATATATCATGAAATGATATCTACTAAAAAAACTGTATCGGATACGCTTTGTGAAGTAGAAATTATTCAAGTATAAATAAATCAGCTTTAGGAAAATGTAGTGGAATTGGAAAATAGTCCCAGCTTTTATGAAATGGGGCTTTATTATTAGATATTACTATTATCCTGTTATGATGACGGATTTTATGATGTCAAGGAATAGTTGTGCTTGTATAAGACGAAATGTCTAACTTAAGTGTGTTTCCGTGTTGTAGGCTTTTGATTATTCACATATTGAAGGGTTTCCTCCAGCACTTATTAATATGTAGATTTAATCATATTACTTTCTTGTAAGCTAAAGTTTCAAAGCAAGCAGTCATTATGTTTATTTGATGGTGCATTATGTTTTATAGCATTGGGAGAAAGCAGAGTAGAGCAACATGCTGATTTCTGTGAAACGGATATTCTAGCAAAAGCTCCACTGCTGAAAGGTAACTTTCAAAGGGAAAGGCGTCAACACAAAAGCATTAATGAGTGAGTATATATAGGGACACTGAAGCCTGTCAGTGGCATTTTGACAAAAACATAATCACTCTTTTACCCCCCTTCATGTCAGACTCCCTATGGTGAAATTGGAATTTGCTTTTGAATACTTTTTTCTTGTTTCATTATATTTACACTCGCCATCAACCATACCAACGTTTAGGAGCTATAGGAGAGGACAGGCAGTGGTAAAAGAGAAAGTGAGAGAGGATTGCGTAGTCCCCTCTCCTGATAACATATTTACACTTTATGTTTTTGACAGACTGAGAGAGGAACACGGGAAAACATAAATACTGAGACCGGGATTATAATGAATGTCAAGGGAGTAGACACGATAACACACGATTAATACGTTTGTTGCCACTGTTGTTGTCAAATGAAAGTGATCGTGTAATGAGGAAGGAGATGGAGAAAGCAGTCGGTATATATAGGCGACTCACTGTAATCCCTTTGTTGTTTATAATAATAAGTGAAATATGAAGCCGTCAGGTTGAAAATAGATTTATACGTAATGTAATTCGTTTCTGATGAAAGGAGTCAAAGACCAAATTGTGTTTCGCTGTCCAATGTCAGTCAATTCAATCAACACAGAAAGCAAACTGATGCCACGACATTTTAATCAAACATCGTGGTTACCACGTCATTATTGTTCCCATTTTGCAACTGTTTGCTTGTCATAAGTTTGCTAATTTTTCCATTGGCGGTTGCTATGTGGTTTGTTAAAATTTGGGTAATAAAATAAGGATTCAAAGTGTTTAGCAAGTACCCGTGTAAAGTTTAATTTGTATTGCTAATTGTATAGATGTAAATTATTGTAAACTGAAATTGTCGAGTATCATTTACATTGGATAAGGTATAAAGTCAGTTAAATCTATAATTTACAAATGTGCGGAAGTGATAGAAAAAGAATTGTCATGTGATAATAATGGAAAGTATTCTAAAATAATACATTTTGCTGTATTACATTGTTGGTTGGTTGGTACGTATTTATTGTATCAAGTCAGAAACAAGTGATGTTTTGTAGAAGAGTGTTGAATGAAAGAATCAAATAAATTGAAAAGTGTTGTTGTCATGTGACAATTCCTTTCTCCGTCCATTTCTTTAAGGAAGCGAACCTGAGTCTGACATTAAATGCTGGATCCGTATTTCGCCATTTCCCCCGAGTTAAATTTCTTTATAAATTGCTTGACATTTGATGCGGGGATGAATCTCTTCTCAATTTTAGAAATAAGACTTTTGCTTGCTGTGCCAACTGAAGCTTGAATAGAGTTGTTGGTGGGAGGAAGGAAGGTAGGCGATTTAATCCTATGAAACCGTTCTGCTGAAGAAGAAGGGAGAAAGGGGCCATGTTTCAACTTAAATCTATAATCGCGGAGCCTCAAATACGGCGGAGGAAGAAGTATGAAGCGAATGAAATTCACTCTTTCAGCCTTTCTTAATCCAGTCATGCCCTTCACCCTTTGAGACCCTGGAGTCGAATAACAAACTGAAATGAAATGCAATATCCGCTTTACACACACATCAAATTCTTTCCATTTCTTTTGACATGAACTACGCCGTGGATTGAAGGGATATGATGGATGGATTTGCAATTACCTTAATTGGTTACTCGAAAGGAAAAGCTGTGGTAACCGCACCTATAAATTTTTCTAAAAGTATCTTCTCCTTCGTACAGGAACTTCAAAAGGTTCTATCCGTGCATATTTTTGTCGCCTGCAGTGTGTACAGGGGATGAAATATAACTCCTGTTTTTCCATTTGTATTTGTTCCGTTAATGGCGTCGTACATATCCATTTGTCATTTTTTCCATTTATTAGACAGATCTAAATGCAAATTTCCCAGTAATATTTCACTTTATGTGTTTATAATGGCTCAAAGCAACGGTTTTATATCACCCATATTTACGAGTTTCAAATCCTCCACTTTGCGGTGAAATATGAGATTCGCACCTAACAAATCTTATCTAGGCATTTCCTTTAGTTAATCCATCTATTATTGCGTTTCACATGTTGGTGTCCTTGTCCAAGAACAAAAAGGACGTTGGCATGAAGAGGACAATCCCACACATTCAAATTGAAATATAAATATGGCTTCAGCATAAATTAATCCTTTCCCAAGCTAAGAAGGAAGCAGGCATATTCCTTTGATTCTGGAAGGTGAGAAAAACAAGTTCTGGCACTCCGACTGAGTGAGTGGGCACACATCATTGATCAAATCATATCAGATTAGAAAGTGTAATTGCGCAATGGAAGTCTGATAGTGACTGATGAAGTTTGCCTCGGTGGAAAGTTACTTTTCTCCAACTTTCATCAACTCAAGTGCGAGGGAATGAATGAAGTCTAACAAGCGCTAACTTTCTCCATTCCATTTCCGCGTGTATGCAAAAAGGGGCTCACCACCACAGCTCCTTTCTTCTCGCTTCGTTAGATACATACTGCAGCAGAGGATAACAAATTTAATCATTTGATAATTACTATATCTGCATCCCATTCAAGCTTCAGATCTCTTAATCACTTGAAATAGACAGTCTTAGTTTTGAGTCATATGCACACCTGGAGTAATTAAGCAATTGTATGTACGCCAACTTTTTCCACGACCTTCTCCAGACCAAGCATTCTTTCTCCCATTCTTGCTCTTACACATTATTCCGCATAGACATTCAACTGCATTCTTACACTTTGTTGTTCTGATTTTGACACATGTGCGAAGAGTTTTTGTCTGCGTCACTTCATCAGTCATTCCTGGAGGGGTAAGAGGAGAATTTATCAAATCTTTATCTGGTAGACTCACCTGCTCACTGCTATACAACCCTCGCAAATGGCATTTCCAAAGAGAGAAGGTCGGATGAAAGAGAATGAGATTTGAATGCATAAAATGAAATGAAACTTACAAACAACGCGAACTGACTGCTTCACTGCTTGAGTGAGATGAAGTGAATTTTGTGTTATTTTGTCTGTTTCTATTGCAATTTCTTTCTTGAAATGTACTGATAAATGGCTGTCTGGAGTGTTTCCCCCTCTCGCCCTTCCTTGGTTTTGCGACATGACGAAAAAGTTGTTGGGACCCCTGCCTTAATGCTGAAATCTGACAGGAGGTTGAACATGGAGGATTGAGGTGGAGAGAGAGAGAGATGAGAATGAGAAACCTGGGGCTGGTGGGAGAAATTGCGACGACCATGAAATCTAAAGTGAAAGAATGAAAGAAACTCTTTTGATGGGATATAAACTGGTCACAAGTGAATTTCCTCAGCTGAATATTCAACTTTTTCTATTTTTCTTTGCCAGGCTCGAACCAACACTCGAATGATTTGCTCCACAAATAAATGATTTCGACTACATCCGTCATTCGCTCGAAGGTTATCTATAGAATTTAGAAGTTTACTTTTCCTCTACAAAAACTAAAGAAAACCCCTTTTTTCTTGACTATATTTCTTTAAAATCTGCACTACAAAACAAAGGACGGGAAGGTAAGACGTCAACTAGGCAACCACAGACGATTTTGTTTTGTCTCGTGCAATTTACTCCGTCCATGAAGATCAACTCTTCCTTAGGTCATGTTGGAATTATTGATCAACAGATCGTCGATTAAAAAACTTTCTTTGGAGAAGATGGAAAGAGTGAGATGAGGGAAATGAAAAGAAAGCGAAGATTGAGAGGAATCAAGAAGAAGATGAGTAAAAGGCCATAAAATTGGAAGAGCTTAGAATCATGGCTAGATGAGTGCACTACTACAACACGAGGGTGGAACAAAGAAATTCATGAGAGTTTTGTGGAACATCAAGTTCTTAGATGCTAAAGCAGGTAAGGAAGGACGGAAGAGGAAGATGAGAAAGTAGTGAGTGAATGAATGAGTAGTTTTGCTTTTACTCTTTTCAGACTTTTAGGACACACACATGCCATCCCATGCAATCATGCACATCACTATTCTACATACTTTCGTGTTTGTCATCCATCTACAATTTTTCTACCTCTCGTTCTCTCTTTGGAAATATTGTCAAGTTACTGTCCTTTACCTAAAACTTGGGCAAAACTGATGTTTCACATGCATGGTCGTAGAATAAAATGTTCCAACGATGCATATTACTTTTGCTACCCTGTGCGCTTTTCCTTGACGGAGAAAGTCTTTCAACTCATAACTGTCTATTCCGAAACGTGGAGTGGTTACCGTGACATTTTGATATAGTGTGCCTGCTGTTCTTGGGGAAGGGTATCAAGGTTCTTCAAAAATAAGACAAGAAGAAGGGTATGTGCAGATGACATTTCATTTTATTTCATGTTTAAGACGTAGATGAGACGTTTCTGCCAGACCCTAATAGTGCTGATGTCAGATTCACGGGTTTCTCTACCCTTCACTTTAACCACTATTTAATTGAAGAGAGGAAATTGTCGCTGGTTGTCTTAGACTTTCACCTCGGAAGCCATCAAACTTATTTGTACCTGACTTCTGACTTGCTGCTGTGCAGAACATGAGAACAATGCCTCCTTCACTTTTGGCAAGAAGATGAGAGGAAGGGAGGTTTTGATGGATACATCTGTGTAGAAATGCCAACGATCTGTTTTCCTAGGAACAAGTCTATTAGGAAAGTGAAACCTTTCAGAGCGGCTTATGCTCAAATCACCATGACGGAGGGTATTCATTATGCAAAATAAAACTGAAGACATTTGAGCTTGTTCAACAGACGAAACAAGGAAGTGGGTTAGCAAATTCAAGTGAAAGCACTTCGCGTAAGTATTCTTATTATATAACTACCACTCGTATAGTAATAGTTATAAATAAGCTTTTCCTAAATTTGAATGCCACAAACATTTTTAAAAATCCAGCCAATGGTGTAACATTTCTATCCATTTGAAGGGAACACTCCAATTCTACAACCTGAGTTTTTGAAGCAGTGACATTTGACTTTAATTTAAAAAATAGAATTGACTTGAAAAATTGCAAGCAATATAAAATTTCATCTTCATTGTTCAGTAAAGATCAAAGGCCTGATGGATGGCAAGACTTGAAAAAAAGACAGATGATATGGACAAAAAGGTATTCAAATTGAAAATGTCAAACTCTTGTGATGTGAGTATATAATATGACCTGACATTTTCTCTTCAGTTAAAAAGTGACTGCAAAAGTGAAGATAATTCAATCCACCTCTAAAGGTTTTGTACTTTTTTTCATTTTCACAAAAAGGGTGGACAATTCCAGAACAGACATTTTGTTTGAAGAGTCTTCATTTAATTTCTATGCCTTCTAAGAAACACTCACAGGATGAAAGCTCGTTTTTAGTCAAAAAAGAGAAAGTTCAGAGGGTAGATGGAGATCGCGAATTGTTTGCTTAATAATAATTCCAGCGAAAACTGGTGACAGCACTGAAAGCGTGAAATTCTGTTGTGTTTCGCTAAAGTACATCCTTTCATTCCAGGGCATGTTTGATTTACTTTGAGAACTAGTCCATTCCCATCACACTGGGAAAACGTTGCCTTGTCCCTGTGACGAATGCTTGAAAGAATTGTATTCAAAATTAAAATTCATTTGATTCTTCATGTATTTCCGTTCTAGAAACAAAACACCCGAGGTCATCAACTCGACACAAAATAAAATAAACGACTGTGTTGGCCTTTTTACACTTGAAGGCGAAGAATAGATTGGCGCTTCTCTCCCCCGCAATTTTTACAGACGACAATAGAAGATAGCAAGGAATTGATTTCCCGTGTCACCGCCACTACTTCCCAATTACATCCGACTCTATTATGAGACAGAAAGCTAAAAATATCGCCATGAAAGTGTACACCTACGCAAAAATGGAGAACGGAAAGGGGGAAAGGTAACCAGAGTACATAAAAGCGACAGGACGCAGAATTTCTCCATTTACAGAGCCTCTCCGTGCAACTACTGAGAAACCTATCACCGTTTAACAACGTAGATTTATTGCCTGGAGGTTTCTGAAGCAAATTAGGTTTGACTCCATTTGAATTCCATGTTGAACTTCATGATTAACTCTGCCAAGCAGTCGGGTTTAACGGCTGATTTAATATCATAAACCATTGTCAATATTTGCATCCCCGATATTATAGTCATGTGCCGATCAACAAAGGCTCGACTACTAATGCTCTCCTAGTCATTCAAAATAATAATAATCCTTGTCTTGCAGTTAGTTGGGCCTCGCTGATGCAAACCTCTCTCCTGGGAAAGTGGAGCCTAGGACAATCTTGTGATCTGGGCATAGCTTTTCGTTGTTCTGCCAATATCTAACTCAATCGATATGCAAGTGGGTTTCCCTAAAATGTCTAGGATCATCAATTTTGTACCAACATTTCCTCCCTCCAGACATGCCTTTAATAATAATGACAACAACCTTATATTTTAATGCAATATGGTCGATAAAATTAAAGGGTTTAAAACATGAGACAACGGAAGAGAAAGTTTCATTCAGTTTAACTTTCTCCCTACTTCTCTTTCTGCACCCTGTTAATTCCTGGTTACCTACTTTCACCGTATTTTGTTCACCTTATGTAAGACCATATTTTGAAAGAAAACAGCACATGAAAAAAAAATCCAATACCATGTTCAGTGCCTAAGTAAAGAGTACAACTACACAACTTTTAAAATTAAAGTGGGTACTGTGAGACCAACTTTCCTTCCAAAAAGGCCATTTTGGGACACATAGGAAAAGGGCATAAAACGGAATACATCGATAATAAGTTCTTAATCCGTCGTTGATGCTAATGTGATTGGTCTGGCCGTCGGTCCACCTGGATCCCCAATACCAATCATTTCACAAAGTTCATAACTATGAACATGCAAGTAAAACTTCAACTTTCTCCAACTTTTAAATTATGTGCTATACGCCGGTTTACATAACACGTTACTCGATTTATTCATTCTACATAGGATCAAAATAGCAAAAATACTAGTCAATTTGAAAACTTTGTATAGTAACTAGTTGGACTTGGATTTACAACTGCACAGGGATGAAGAACATTTGACTGAGCGAGACGCTATAGGACAGTAAAAGTAGAAAGTAAAAGTTTCAAGAGTCCATATTCCTCCACCAAACGGCGGCACGTTTTTCGATTTCGACCAACTCTTCTAACTCTTAAAACTCTCAAGTTAAATTATTTTGAGCTGTGACCCGGGTGTGGCGTACTTATCTCGATAACAGTAAAAAAGTTTTTCAAGTCCATCTATGTACTTGGCGTGTAAGGCTTCTATCTCTTCCGGTGTGGGGTTGGAGTTCTTCTCCACTGCTATCGGGATTCCAACTGTGCCCCAGAGTTAAAAAGTGTGAGCCAGACTATACAACTTTCCTTACACCGTAACTCTCTGAACCTTACCAACTGTTGTTAGCGGCTTTCTCTGCGGTATAATCCCAAATGAGTACTGAAAAAGAAATTGAGATTGCAAAAAGTATGTGGAACGAGGAGAGAGAGTGATACTTTTACCACCAGACTTGTCGTACCTGAAATATGCCACGTCCGTTGAACAGACACGGAGCAAGTCCTAGTACCTGTTGTAATTGATTTTGAATATTCTTTCGTCGGGATCCTGTTGGGAAGTGCACTTGGGTGTAGATTTCAATTTCTCCGAAACTAAATATTGGCACGATGTTCGCTCTGAAAATTAGATTATGGATCACTTATACTACACTTCAACACTTTACTGCCTCATGAAATTGAAGAAACCCTTTTTATTACGCACGTAGAACACATTTAACACTTCTTGTCTACATAATAGTATTACTGTTATTTGAATGACTGTGGGACCAGTTGAGCTAGGACACATACTGGGCTATATGGCAGATGGGGGAGAAAGCATAGTCAACATTAACATACCCATGTCGAAGAGCCGTTTTGATAAAACCCTTCCGTTCCTTAAGTTTTAAGATGTAGGAACCAGGGCAGGATTCCAAAGACTCGGAGGCTCCTCCAACGACCAGAACTATAAAAACCATTGGATAACAAAGTTCAGAATGACATTGGCAGAAAGTAAAAGAGTGCACATCTGCTATACTCCCATTGCTACATAAGCGCATAAACAGCGACTTTGTAATTACTTTAAGGGGAAGAACATTTGGAGCATTCCTCACAACATTTGCATGAAACAACAGATTGAAGATATTGCGTACCTGCTGCATTCCCTCCTTCCGGCCTACTTAACAAGTAGTTAAGACTTTGTTTGGATGCCGAGCAAGCACCTTGGTCATAGTAAAAACTGAGATTAGCCAAGATAATAATAATAGTAAAGCAGCAGCTTCGAACAGTCCTACCTGACGACATAAGATATTCTCTATAAAATGGGAAAAGGTAATGTCCTTCCAGCGTTAACAGGTGTGGAGTGATGCCAGGAAACATTTTACTAAAGTTTGTTCCTTCTGTTGCAAAATTTCCAAACGCGGCGGAACATAAAATTCCGTGTGGGTGGCTGTCAAAAAGCAAAAGTAACACTATCAGCAATGCCGCTAAATTCACAGACAGGTTTTGCAACTGATCCTGATTATTGCCATACCTTCCAAAAATGTAGTTTTTCTTGGGATCCAAATCACAGGTTTTAATCAGCCTTATGGGAAAGTAGTCACAATACCATTTCCACAGTCTCCATTTCCGCACCCACTTACTCCTGCGTGAAAAAATTGGTAAGCGTGAATATGGCTGTTAAGTATTTTACTCCTCGTACATACCCTCTTCCTCCTTGGTTGCACCGGTCCTTGTCGTAGAAAAACCAAATTAAGTACAGTATGGGGATGAAGCGTAATTGAGTGTAAAAAAAGAGATAAAGGAGGAGGAAGATGCAGCCTGGTCCCATCAAGAAAAAAGTTAGTATCCATGATGCCACGGCCAATGTTTGCAACCGTCGTTCCAAGGGGACCACAAGTGGGGCAAATTCAACTCCCAAGACTTTCTTCCCGTGTCTACAAGAAAATATTAAAAAGACTAAAGTAATCAACACTTCCATGCTGCTTGGATCTAAAAATGCAAACCAAGCTTAAACTTTCTCGTGTCACCCCAAACCCGTAAGCAGGTTCTCACCACCATGCTTCTTTCTGCCTTACTATACAGACCAACAGTCAAAAAACAAAATCGTGCCCTGTAGATGCTTTGCATAACAATTTTGAAATTCAAATTTCCATAAAGCGATTCAGTTAGAGAAAATGAGGCTTCATCAGGTACAACTTTGTGGCTCCTCCAGAAATTGGAGAATGCTTCAATAAAGGCTCTTCAAATTGCAACATTCTGTCTTTAAGCAACACCTGCCTTGCGGTTTCTTCCCGTGAAAACATTTCAGATTCGGAATGGGAGTAGATGAGAGTATATGTAGTAACTTACCTCATTTAATCAGACTCCGCTATGCAATAACTCTGTAAATAGCTAGTCTAATTGCGAGAATGGATTTCCAAAATGATTTCTCTTCATTTCAGTAATGGATACAATGAGCCTGGTCTAATAGTGCATGTACAAAAGCCAGCAGTGCTTAATGAACTTTTTCTATTTCCTGTAACTGCATCATTGCATGACAGAATTGTACTAGAAACGTACGGTTGGTAATCCTAAATCGATTCGATTCGACATATGCGAGATATCCACTCATTTATTCATTCATGCTAATATTGCAAAGTGCCAATTTACTACATGCACCCATAAGATATTCCTCACCAATCCACCTCCCCTTACAAACCAATACCAGCTATCATTAATCAAGCATCACCATAAATTAGGCTCTTTTTGACATGATACATACCGCATTGATTTTTCCTCCATCTCTGTTCCTCCTATCTGGAGGGAAGGACGGGATGAGCACTTCCCCACCATCAGTTCTTTCTGCCCTTCACCTCCAGTGGCATCTTCCTCCCCATCATCGCCACCACCACCTTCACCAGAACCGCCTTCGGTTGTGGGGGAATTATTGCTGGCTTTCACTTTTGCTGCAGAACCTGTGTCTGTCCCTGTTGTTGTTGATGATGGGGATGAAGAGGAGGAGGAGGAAGGAGAGGTTACAACAACCGCGTCTTGTTCTTCTTCTTTTTCTGTACTTTTCATATTCAGAAGGCTTCCATTCTTCATTTCCATCTTATTACCAGTAATAGCACTACTTTGCATTTCATCCGAACAAAATTCTCAAACAAATGAATCGGATTACTTAGCCAGCCAGCTTTCCTTTCTCTTCTTTCCCCTTCCTTGTCAATTGTCCTCTCCCTCACTTTCACCCAACTCCAAAAATCCAGCCACTACTCGAGTCATGGGAAAATGAGAAACACCACCACCTACATCACATTTGTGCACAAAGACGCGGAGAAAGTCAGGAGTGAAAGTGTCTTTGTCTTCAAATCCACTCCACTCTGAAGAAGAATACGTCTACTCTCTGCACGTGCTATTGTTATTGCTTATTATTTTATATGTCTATTCAGACGAATCTTAAAAGTCACGGAGCTAAAAATAATATTCCTCTTTTCTTTCTTTATTATTTTTCAAAACGACACATTCAATAAAGTCTGTCTCAATTCCACATTTTCATATCAGCCCAGGCTTTTATTGAAATTGATGTCACGCCGTGTCCTCTTCTCACATACAACTGCATATTTGACTATCACGATAGGACTTATTATTACTTTTTATTCAGCCTCTGGTTTCACTTATACATTATTTGTTCACGAGGGTACAAAGTGTAAATTCCAAGCCTCACATGGATATTTAATATTGCTTTACAGTTTTATGATTGGCCTCGAGACCGTTTGAAAACTGACTTTTTCTGTCTCAGCACCAGCGTCATTCTTTACTTTCTCATGGCATCCATGTTAAAATTTATTGACTCTAACCACAGTCGACTAGAGTCCGTCTCTTCTGAATTGAGATAGTTCCAACCAAAAGGAAAAGGATGAACTCAAATGTCAAACCGTAAGTAAACCTTCTGAAAGGAGGATGGAGCGGATACGGAACATCTCCAGGCTCATGTCATCGTGTTGTCTCTTCTACTGTGTCCATGTCAGCTTCTCCCTTTTTATCCAGCATCACAGCTCTCTTTAATTATGAACAGGATAAAGAAGACGAAACCAAACAAACCAAAAGCCACACAAGTAATGTAATAATAATAATTATTATACGTCCTTTATCAACTTTCACATTCACTTCACTATCAAAAAAAGAACCAAAAGGGCTTCTTTTCCTTTGAACTTTTCATGTGAATATGTCTCACAAGTCACAAGTCAAAGCACAGAAGACATGGACTGAAAACGTATCCCACTCAGTCAATGAGGCAGATTGCGAGTCACCCAAAACTATATAAATTCACAAAATATTTACGTATGTAAGGTCCAAGGTGAGGCGTTGCTTTGGCTTCAACCAATGGATGCCTTGTTGCTTTAATAAGTCACCTACTCCTCTTGAGCTAACTAAAGTTAACTGGCTCACCCTGGCCTGTCCCTTTTGAGTCCTTCCTTCTACCCCAATTTAAAAAGCCACGACATTTGCACAATTAAAATAGATACTTTTGTGCAATGCAAGGAAATCAGCAGGGATTGTTTGGGAGGGGAAGAAAATAAAAAACCGCAAAAAAAAACAACCACACGAAAACATCTTTTCTCGTCAAAGCCAGCTGAAGAAGCAGCGTCCCTATGAGCACCTGAAGAATGAATAGAATAGAGCGAGGGGGCACCATGAACAAAATGAGACAAAAGCGTCGAGAGATGTGTAAAAGAAGCGAATGAGGTTCACGAAGAATCTCAAATGATTATTTCAAATGTTAAATCAACTCTGTTAATCATCATTAATCCCAAATTAAGTACATCATCCTGAGTGTCATTACATGGTTTTACCGACGTGACATAACATTCTGCATCATCATCATTCTCTTTTTGTTTTGTTGTAAACGTTATTTTTATACGTCTCAGACCATGGTCATGACTCTGCAAGAAATTGACTAAAAAATTGTTTCAAGAGTTAAATTTGATTATAGCGTGTGTAAAACTTTAGTTTTGGAGGGATGGGATGATAAAATGGCAAGATTAGTGACACCAGACATCGTGCTTGGCCAATTTACTACAAAGTTTTAGAAGGAGTGAAGGATCGTGGGGCGAAGAGAGAAACGGAAAACAAGAATCCAGTTACTGTCTTGTACTATAAATAGTAAAAGTAGGGCAGCGATAGAAAGGAATTGTACTGCTGCAGTTTTAATGGAAGAAAGAAAGTTAGTTGGTTCTTCAAGAAATTAATCCTGTCACACTCTCTGGTCTGGTTTTTTTATAGCAATGATGTGTGCACCTAAAGAAATTGCGAGAATGGTGTCTTGTGCCACTATACTAGACGGACAGGGTGTCAGTTCTGCCGCTCTGACCTGTCTATTTCGTTTCATGTCAAGTCGCATTATCCTAAAATTTGCAAGAGAACTGGAAACACCTGTCCAGCCAATGCCATGCCAACCCAGTCAACCGAACCGAAACCAGGAGTAACCTAAAACTTTTTGTGTCTCTCTGTGTGTGTATCTATGTGTGTTTGGAGACTCAACATTTTTGTCCCCAAAAAAAGTAAAGTCGGAAACAAGGTTGTAATTTAGTGTAATATAAAACAGAGGAGAGATAAAAGGATTATCGATTATTCTTTTCCTATAACTTAAACGAGAAAAAAGTTGTCCGACTTCACTTCACTCTGCATTCATTCATTCGTTATCCGCTTCATGTATGTCCAACTCTGGATTGGTTTGCTGCAACATCTTTTCTCCCATTTACGCAATGTAGGTATTTAGTGAGAAAGTGATATCATTCTTTTTCTCTAAAGGAAGCTCATCTGCTTGAGACACCCTTTTCAATTTGACCCCTTCAGACCAGAGGCGCACAGTCGATTTAAGCTCAACTGTGAGTACCGAGAACTGTCTTTGGAATTGATTCATAAAGGTTGATAAGTTGAAATTGAATCAGTCCGCAGAAGTTTATGAAACTCGTTTTATCAAAGTTAGACGCCCCATCCATCTTTCACCCATTTCCTTCATGGCCCCTACACTCTTGCTCACCTTATCTCAATTTCCTCCTCTTCCTTGGAATTGCTGTTTCATAATATTCCAACCAAAATTAATGAGGGGATCGAATCTCAACCCTGTCGAGTTGCAAAACTTGCTACATATAAATACCTGTTAATGTGAGCCTGCTTGTTTTCAAAGTTTTTTTAGAGAGTCTCCAGTAAAGGCAACAAAACAAACGGAATCAAATCAATTCGGCTGAATAAAAAAAACAATCCGTTGGTTGTGGAAGGAAGAGAAGTCAGACTCACTAAACAAGGGACTGCATTAAATTTTAATTAAAGCTTACTGTCACTTATTCAAAGTATCGGCTTGAACATTAGCACCATCACCACTGCTCCCTTTTGCAATGTCCTCAAAACCATTCCTTTAGCCATTACCAAATTGAATGGAGAAATTCTTTCGTTCCAGCTTATCCCCGTATAGTAGCTTCTTTGACTTGAAAGAATTTCACTCAAATAATCACAAAAATATCTTCCAAGCTCCAAATGGAGTGTGACGTAATGAAAAAGCCTTAGACAATGTAATGATGTTTAATTAAAGCCTACGCTGAAGAAACTCCCATTTTGATTTCATCATGTTCAATGCCGGTTTTGCAGTTTGGGGGACAAGACTAAACTAACTTTTCAGATAGCGTGAACTTGGAATGCAGACTTGGTTTTTGAAATTGACAAACGCCAGAGGAACAATGTTACAAAGTGTGAAGCAATTTGCTCCAATAAGATAGTTTGAGATCAGGTCAGTTATTCGAGTCCGTGAGAGTTGTGGAGGGAATAGTCTGACGGAGCACAATAATGCCTCTATGGAGGAGGCCTTAATTGATAATTACCGCTTTGTCGATGTGAGCCTAAAAGTGTCTTTGTCCGTTGTCTTATCTTTCTGGTGCATTTGGGGATTAGGGTTCCCAGTGGAAGAACAGAAAAGACAGGTGCAAACGTTGGTTCGTTTTACACTTTGTGCTTGCATCAATTTTTGGTTGCGATTGCCTTGTGCAAACCGTTGCTTGAGGCAGAGACAGGGATTGTGCTATCTATCTCTCTTCAACTTTAGAGGAAATGGAGAAAGGAACCCATCGCCCATATATATTTACAATCAGTGTACTTGAGTGGGGAAAGCTAGCATGAAATGTTTCACTTTGAGATAATCACCATGAAATGTCAGTCTTTTACACTTTACATTTCCTTTACACTTTCTCTATCTCCTTCCTAATACCAAGAGCCACCATGAGCCCAGTTGAGTACGTGTTTTATACATTAATAATACTCTTGCATTCTCAATATCGTAGTTACACATTTTATGGGACGAGTGTTAAATGCTATGGAAATTTCTTGGCCATTATTTCCCTTTCACCTTTTTCACTCCAACATGAAAAAGAAGACACCGAAAATGAACGACGTATGGCTCCCTTTATTTTCCCTGTGCTAGTTTTCTACTTTCACTCAATGCCCAAATCATTTTTTGAAACAATGGTAGTTTGCAAACCCATTTAAAAATTTCTGATTATATTTTAAATAAAAAAGCGATGAACACTTCAGGATAAGAGACTTTATTTCACTTGATTTATTTGTTTCATAAAAGTCATGCAATCTTTATTATTTTCTACCCTAATTGCATCGTTCTACTACTAATTGTACGTATACACTTCAAGTTCCATGTTTTCATGTCTTTATGTCTTTACCTTAAAATACACTATTGTAGATGACTCGAGCCCTTTTGGTAAGCTACATGTGCGTGTCAAGTTCAGGTTTGGCTAAATTTAAGTTATGTATAAGCTTTACTATAGTTGTTTTATTAATCCAACCCTGACATCCCATATATGAATAAAAGACACTAGCATGCGCTATCTACACTTAACTTTATTTCGCCTGTGATATGACTTATCATCATTGCCGAGTTGCACACAACCATAACTGTTATGTCATGCCGCCACGGCAATTCAATTATTATTGAAAATGTTGTTAAGGAAGCTAATTGAACAACGTTACAGATTGCATCCGGAGGGTAGGATAAAAGTAGAGAGAGACAGTGAAGGAAGAAAGTTTTAAAAAGTTGTTGCTGGTACAAAGAGAATATACAGAGATACCTAAAAAGTTGTGGGTAGGAAACTGAGTTCAAATTGAGCTTCGCTTTCCCTATGGTAGGCCATAACATTATTATGTCTGCCTGTTATTATTCTTTCCTTTAGAAAAGTCGAAAAATTATTGTTTGATGCTTATTTCAGAGACACACGACAACTTTTTTAAAGTATGCACAAATACGTCTTCTTGTCGGCTGAAGCTGTCCATGTCAAAGCCACCTGGATTATGTACGCTACGTTTTCTCCAGTAAATTTGCCTTCCCGATGATCAATATTAATGGGATTTTTACACAAGTATTGCCACTATACATAAGAATCAACTTACAGTCTTATCGTCATGAAGTAAATTTTACAAACGATTGCATTTTTAAGATATGAGTACGATATGATTGAAGCATTACAAAACTGAACACAATACCCCAAAACAGTCAGTTGGTAAATTTGTGGCCCTTCCCCCTCGAAATGACCAAGGAGCCGATGGAAGAATGCTCCTTGGCTCTACAGACGAATCAACGGGAGTTGGCACTTCCTCTGAAATGGAATACAAAAATTCATCTTTCTCCCAGCCTCAGCTTTCACTCCGGCTCTTCTGACTCCCCGCCGAGTTCCCATTATCTCGAGGATAATAGTGATGACTAGCCCGCCTTGACGAGGCTTCTGCAATGTCTAAGGCATATTTTAAGAATCTCATTAAGCATTTAATCAACCATCATCATCAACGTTAGGGAAATAAAGGCGACCCACGGGGCACCATGAAACAAGGCTATTTTTTGTAGCGAAAGTCATTTCCTGCTTGTGTGAAAGTTAATCTCCGGCTGCCCACCTGAGCCAGAAGGACGGGGGAAAGCTGTTGTGCCTACGTCCTCAATTTCTCGACTGCTGGTCCTACTGGGTGCCTTAGAATGTATAATAGGAGTAGATCTTTTTGTCATCAGGGATGCTGATGATGGGACGCTGCTTTTCCTTCGGTATGGTTTCTCTTCCATTAGCAGGAGTGAATAGGTATGTGGCATTTTGTCTAAAATGCCTTCATCTGAAAGAAATCAGAACAGATAGACAAAAAGTTGAATGACATCCATGTATGTAAGACTTCTCATTTATTATTCTCTTATATTTCTATATGGAACCCTCCAGCACTCAAAAGATTATTTCTTTTTGTGACTCAAGGGCATAGTTCTCTGCTTCGTTTCATGATAAAAGATACTGATCCTATGGTTGAATAATGCCGAAATGATTCAGAGAGAGGAATAATCTTTTCCTGCCATGGTGAGCAGTAGTGCCATGTAATCTGACCTGATAAATATAGGATGATTTTTCCAAGCACCGAGTCCTCTCCAGTGGGATTATAATTCCTAACTGAGACTTCCAGATACTTTTCCTTCAGATCAGAAATTGAGCAGTTGGTGTAAACCAGGGTTTGATTCCACTCTGGTGAACTGGTCATAGGAATTTGACGGGTTTGACGTTGATTCTCCAGCACGCGTTCCGGCAGAAGGAAAACTGTCACATAGAGAACTCCTTGCCCACGGTCTGTTCCATCCTCATTTGCTTGTTTGGGAACCTGGGCTTCCAGCACAGTAACGGAAAGAGTATCAATTTTTGGATCATGGCAAATCTGAAGCTGTATTTCCCCATAAGCCCCCTTCTTCCCTCCTCGGCTGTACTTTTTCTCTTCTTCAGGAGGAGAACAAAACCCCATGCTTTTGACGCTAATGTTAGAATACTTCCTATGGTACCCTTCCGATAGCATGGGTGGTAGGGAGGCTGTGGACTGTTTACGGGGATCTGTTTCCGATGGAATTACCAAATGATGTGAGCATTGATTAAAGTCCTCTTGCAACGTCATCGTGGAATGTTGGTGGTGGATGGATGTCGCAGAGGCATTGGTGGCTTCTGTAGAAGAAGATGGAGACTTCACCAAACGATGCCCTCCACTAATTTCATGACTTGCTAATTCTGAATGTGGGGGGAAACAAAATTTCAATACATTTTCCCCATGCCAACTGCAGTCGCTGTACACACACATCCTGTGTATGCCGGAACCTAACTTTCGACATCAACCTCATCAGACATTCCAACAAAACTTACCATCAAAACACTGTGAAAAGTCATTTGGTAAAGTTCTATAGTGCCTTCCACCAGGTCCTATCGGCTCGTGTGGCGGTGCCATTATCCTCGTCTGGGTAGTTGCTGATGATGATCTTCTTCTGGAGCCATAGATAATGCAAGAGCCTCGAACATCAGCATCACTCTCTTCAGGAGGATAGTCCTGGGCTGTCGTTTCATCAACGGGAGTTCTGGGTTTCCCCGTAAGAATGTTGTAGTCACTAAAAATTCAATTAGAAGTTCTACAAGTTTCCCAGCTACGCTTAAATCATGAATGATTCAAAGTGGTTAATGGCCATGCCTTCACCCAAGGCACATATATCCTTCCTCTCTGCTCCTCCTCAACATGCTACAGTGCAGCTAAGGTCGATATCTTATGCACATCCACCTATTGTACTGACTGACGCAAGGAGCAGGGGAACAAGATAAACGGAAGTGAAAGTTAGCTACCTCATCTATCACTGCTTATTTTGCAAAGTTTTTTGCTCTTCCATTTCCAATTTTTTTTGTGTTTGTCTGCGTCATGCACAGTGTGTACGTTGTTAGGCTTACCTTCTAATAACAATCTCGACTTCACTGGTTGAGTTGTTCTCACGAATAATTGTTGAAACTTCCTCAAACGTCTTGTTGTCTAGTTGAATTCCATTCCATTCAAGCACCATGTCTCCTGTGACATGGCACAAAGGGAAAGCATGAAAGCATTTATGATAGATTGTTTACTGTGCTTTAGTAATATTCATTGAGCCATGCTAATGCAGTCATTATTTGTCTGCTTTTGGTTTCTGAGTTGTCTTAGTTACCTTCATGAACGGGTGGGGTGAATGTATCTTGCATTTTGTCAGGAAAAATAGTAGCAACATAAGCGGAGAGGTACCCATTTGAATCAGGTATTTCTTTTCCTCCTACAACTTTTAATCCTAAGCCATTACTTTCAACCGAAGTGTCTTCAGCGTCTCTTCTTAACAAGTAACGTGTGATGGGGAAGGCGTACTTTCTCTCTGCTTTCTGAACGGTGATAGCCTGGAATAAATTTTTGCCAGGTGTTCATTAATTATTTAGAATGGCATCTTACTTGAACTCCGTCCTTAAACTAATAATTACATCGACTACAAAAGGTCATGCTAAGTTTCTAAGCTAGAACTAACGTACAGATCTTGGTCGAGAGGGATGACGACATACTTTCTTATTCTGGTCTTCTGCCTGTGGGGGTGACATGGGGCGACACTCTACAGATTCTACATTCTCCTTGACGTCCTGTGAAATACGCCTTGGCACAGGCTTGTGATGATGACCTTCCTCTGGCAGTTGTCGTCGACAATAATGGGTGGTGGGATCCTTGTCTGGACGCTCTGAGATTTTAATAGGCTCTTCCGAGGAAATGCACTTTTTTAACCGCATCCCCACGGGGACGGGCGGACCTCTCTCTAGAATGAAAAAGTACTAGGTTTTCTATTGCATCCTCCTGAGATCATTTATCGCCAGAGCAGAAACTTAAATGTCAACAGTTTCATATATGAAGATGCAAAGAGGTTATCATGCTCCGAGAGTATCACACTCAATACTTACTTGATTCGTAATAGTAAATAGGTACGGGTTGACAAACACACAAGTGTCTTTTAGCATCACATCACGTCCTTGTGATCATCGTCATTTACCACAGAGAGAATCAAGCAACACAATGCAGAGAAAAGAGGTGCCCACAACATCAAATGGATGATGATGATGAACTGGTTTTTTGCACATCATAAATTAATTCACACGTAAATAGCACAACAGATTTCAAATTGATCATGGTTTTGGAAGGCATGCAGACTCGAGGGAAAGCAACCAAAATTGAGAGAAAACTTAAGTTGTTCACATCCCGTCACCTTTAAAGCCTATATTCCTTTCCTTGCCTGCCCAGCACAAGAGAAGTAGAGTTGAGTTGTCAATTCCGTCTCACATGCCCCCACGTATATGAAGCATCAACTTTCATAAGAGCAGTTGGACTGGACTTTGTTATAATTATTATCATTACTACCGAGAAACAAAGGAACAAGAGTGCAACAGGTTCAATTCATGATTCATGCAAGACGACATATAATTGCTTTTATTTCTGTTGAGGTCATATCATGTTATACTATAACTGTCGAGGTGTGTCTTGACCACTTAATTACGAAGTACCGATTGCAAGCTTACATTCCTTTTAGCCTATATTACATCGAATGCTCTTACCATCATAGTAAAACGATACTTGTTATTGATTGTGCAAAAATGACGGAGTTGCGTAGTTTAATTATAACGATAACAAATCAGTAAAAAAGAAATTCCGCTCAGTGTCCTGCAAATCTAGCGGAAATGTAGGATACAAATATACTTATTAGTAACCAAGATTTATTGTAGTAGCGAGTAATATATTTTTAAGTAACTGTATAGTTCTGGGTGTACGTGGTAAAACCTCTGCACAACTAATTCAAAAAATTATTACTTATCATCAACATCGAAGAATACAATTATATTGATAGAAATAATGCATCGTATTGTGCTAATGTTTCTCTTACAACAGACATTATATCGTACAAATTTGTGGCTTGTTTTACTTTCTCTGAAGTCTAGAACTTGAGTCTGAACAGTTAGCTTTATTATCCATTGTTACCATCACTAAAGCAAAAGTAGATGTAGTGAGTAATCACTGAGTCTGTAGGTGTAAATGTGCACATGTATTTATGTGGGAGTGGTCGAGGGGGCAGACACAAGTACGCATATGTAAGGTTCCATGTACAGCTACACATATTGTTACATTGCCTATAAATGAAAATAAATGGCTAATAATCTTATGATTTTTTCAACGTCTTTCACAATCTGTGCCACGATCCGGCGATAGACTACAGAAGAGAGAACACTTACTCAGTACTTACTATTTTTTTATCAGTAGTAGTGTTGTATATTTGCTAACTATTGTAGCTGTTGCTCTTGTCTCTTTTGAACCTTTTCTAAGTAAAAGTTTATTTGCTTGATGTTTCCTATTGATTAGTTATTGTTTATTGTTACATTGAGTTACATATTATTATAGGTTTAAATGAGTTAGTTTCATTTCAAAATGTCTGTCAAAGAACATCGCTTCTCTTACACCCTTACGCTCAAAAATGCAACTTTGGATTGACAAACATTTTGTAAGGGTGTCGATTTATCAACAGATTATAGCGAAACCTTTCACGTCACAACAAAGATATGAGGTACACACTTCGTATTCTTCCCCAGTTTCACTCATGCATAGAGATTATATGGAACTTTTACTTCCCTACACAGGCCTAAAAATTATAACTTCCAGTCACTTTTCTTTCCACATTTGGGAGGAATCTATTGAATTACCGCCACAGAAGGGGACTAGAGAACCCTTCTTGAACAAGAACAAAATAGTTTGAATTGTAACTTTATCAATTTCCATCCCCTTTTAAATTTCATTCTGGGAAACTGCTTTCTAAACAGGCCTAATTTTTTTTGAATTCTACGATTAGTAGAGATTTACTTTCTTCACTATTGAAACCTGTCATTATGAGCAGTATATTTACGTCTGAAAAAAAACATTTGTGTCTGGATTTGGAGGAATGTCTTTTGCATGAAATACATAAAAAATATTTTTATTGCGACGTCCAATAATGCTATAGTGTACCTTTCTCCATTTTTGCACTTTCCCTGTATGCATAAACTGTAAACGCTATACTGTTCTTTTTTGACCTACTCCCATCCTCCTGCTCCACCCCACTTAATTTACCTAACTGAGACTTCCACGCCACAGAAAATTATTGTGAAACGAAATCAGCAAAGTATAGCTTAAGGCACAAAAGATTGTAAGTTGCTGTCTCGTCATTTGGTGGACAAGACCATGACAACTATGGATGCAAATTGAAATGGAATTTGTGTGGCGGAACTCGTTCATTGTCTACTTGCATTTTTGCATTATTTTCACGAGTTCCTTCGATTGGTATAGTCACCTCCGTGGTGTCAACCATACGTGTCGCAGCAGATTAAAATCCAAATGCTCACCATTATTACTGCAAAGCATAATGTGCATATTTTGTTAGTGTGGGTTTGTTAGGTGAAAGTGAGTGAGAGCTTGGCTAATTACAGCACCTTCTTTCAATTCCTCTTCTGGTGGAGGGTGTGTGTGCGTGGTGGTGGAAAGTAGAGGACACTTAACATTATGTTTTTATTCCTATTGTTGACATCAACTCAAAGTATAGCATTCAAGGGACAGAAGCCTGTAGTAGAGTACAATTTCTTAGTGCTTATAATGAAGTGAAAGTGCTGGCAACTATACAGACATACGAGAGCAGAGTAGGAAAATGCACTGTGCTACGTTTTTCTTTACAACCTACAGTCTGCATTCTGAAATGTTGTGTAGAGGTCACGGAGAGAAAGGAGAAGATTTGTGGTTGCCATAAATACGTACTTGCAATTGTATTTTTTTGTGGTACTGATGGATTTTTTTTGGGGTGATGATGTCACACAGTCTTAACGTGTTCCCGGCAGCTATGTGTCATGGGTTGTTGATATTTCATTTCAAGATATGCTTGGGTTCATTTTCCATGAAAAAGAAAGCATGAGAACTTCCTTCTGACTAAAACACTACATACATGTGTAAGTAATTATGAGCTAAACTGACATGATTTGTCTACAAAACTTGTACCTGGAAATGTCTTTGCTATTGGATGACGCTTGATTTAAAGTGAGGAGCACTTGGAGACGTGACACATAAAGAAGTAAAGTGTAAAACAAGTCGTACAGCTCATCATCAAGACACAGATAGAAAAACATTGAGACAGGCTATCGTATTCAGAGACTGTGGCAATAATAATAATAAGTAAATATCAAGCATTGAGAACACCGAGAGGTAGCGATAGAGAAAGAGAGAGAAAGATAGAGAGAAAGGAGATAGAGATTAGAGAGAGAGAAAGTCGTGTTTTGTACACGCGTAAAGAGAAAGAGTGACAGAGGGACAGAGAGACACGTTGGAGAAAGTTGAAGTGCAGAATGATTCACTTCATTCAGAGGTGTATAAAAATGATATATTGAACGAATGGTCGCTACACAGAATAATGTGGGAGTCCAATAAGTCAATTGCGGATTGTTATTCACATGCCCATGTTCATACCACGGTTTTTTTTAGTGTCAGAGTGCGGTACGATAGGGAAGACCAAGACCTTGACTGGACACACCATACTTGCCTTTCATACTTGGGCCTCCAGAGCCTCCACCACCGCGGCTCCCATCTAGTCCTATAGGTGCAGACCCCAAATCCTCTAGTAACCTTCGTGACCTCGTAGGCATGTCAGGTAAAATCGGCATAGCTGCCGGAGCACCCAGTTCACTACCCATGCTCTCGCTGTCTGTTGCCATAGGCGACATTTCTCCTAGACTTTCATAATACATTTCCTGCTCACTTCGAAATGTAGATGCTATTCTCTCAATGCTTCTGTCTTCCTCGCTGGCGCTGGGACTAACAATGCCGTGGTGGTGGTGTGCCGTTTGATGAGGATGGTGGTGGTGATGATGATGCAGTCGACCCACGAGACCTCCACCACCCAACCCGCCGCCGCCTCCCCCCTGGTACATCAGATAGCGTCCGTACGATGGGAGGGTTTCGTAGCGCCCGTACTGGTCTCGAAGGAGTTGATCCACAGACTTTAGCACGCTATGCTTTTCAGGAACTGTTGCATCTCGGAGTCTCGATAGTTCATGATGTCCTCCCATGCCACCACCTCCGCCTTCCTGAAGTTGTTGGCGTCGCCTGGCTATTTCCGCCTTGATCCTCGCCTTCTTCTCCTCTCTGCTAAGCAAGTCTTCCTCTTCATCCTCTTCCTCCTCGCTCACGTACGGGGACGGATGCCATGACCGGGACTTGCGGTGCTTCCGCATGTGGTGTCTTCTGGAGGAGGATGGAGAGGAGGTCATGTGAGGAGACGCGGAGAAGGCCATGGTCTCCCCCTCGCTACTCCTTCGGGCGCCAAGGTAACGCGAGCCAGGAAGGAGGCCTCCGAGTCGAAGTTGTTGTTCATGTTCTGGTGTGAGGCCCAAGCTGGTGATGGCCGTTTCTCTCAACACACCCCCAGCCGCGGCCCAGGAAGAGGAGGCCAGGTAGGACTGTGAGTGGTCCCAGTCGGGAGGTTTAGAGGTGGAAGAGGAGGGTTGTTGGAGGTGCCGATGGAGGAGCGTGTGGTCCTCCAAGGACTCGAACTCGTAGGACTTGTAGGGGGGTATCAGTAGGTTGGCCGATATCTGCGGACAGAAAAGAAAGGGGGGTTATCAACAGACGTGGGTGGGGGTCTGTGTGCAGGGGGTTAGTGAAACAAAAGATAGAAACAGAAAATAAAGAGGGCACAGACAGACACAAATACAAACACAGGAGGAGCTCATACTCGATCATAATCCTGCAGCTCACTGTCCCCATCTTCTTGGATAGGTGAAAATGGATGGGAAAGTTTAGAGTCGGATAATTGTCGCCTGTGGCTCTTCAGTTTCCGACTCAGGAGTGGACTTGCCCCCGCTGACTTGGAGATCCCCAGCTCAGTTCTGCATCACCAACCCACCATAATATTAGAAAAAATCGGACCCTCTCCTCCTCCAAGAACATAAGTCTGTGCGTGCTACTACGTGCTGTGAGTGTGTGCCTGTGCCACTTGTCTTTACCTCCCATACTTTTTGCGAGTATAATTAAATGTATGTAGTAACTTTTAAAATCTCAAATACCTGGACCTGAGTCCTTCACTCCCAGCCCGACTCGTCACAGCGTCTAGTCTAGCACCTAATTCACGGTCCCTCTCTCGCAACGTCTCTAAACGCCTCCTCTCCTCCGACAGCAATTGTCTCCTCTCCTCCTGCAGCTGCTCCCGTAAATTTTTTATGTACGAAGGTAGCTGACCCGCAGACATTAAACTACTGTCCCCCCCAAAGCCACTCAGACCCAGCTCTTGCTCAATCGTCCCAGGAGCCCCTCCCTTGTTCAACAGGTGGCGAAGGTCAGGGGGCAGGCACGCCGCCAGCTCCGCCAAGTTGGCGTTCCAGTTGTCATGGGCCACCTTGTGACTGGGGTACATGCCTCCCAGGACTGAGGTCGTGGTTGTCATGCTGGTGGGGTAGCCCATCCCAACGCCAACACCTGTCCCTATCCCTGGGAATGTCGTGGAGGTGGGAAATAATGTGCTACTTAGACTTAGTGGGTATGTGACATCGGGCTTTGTACCCATGCTGCTTACTATACTGGAAGCTACAAAATTCATCAATTCCCTTCGTTAGCCTTTGTCAGTCATAGGAAAGCGAGGATGCGACGAGTTTCTATGCAGAGGGCAGACCAATGAATCAATCAACAGCAACGAGGTTCTGGATCAACAGCAGGGGCAAGTTGCGATGGACTATTCTACTTTTCAACCTTGGCCCCTATACCAGAACCTTGTTCTTTGTTGAAGGATCTCGGAATGTACAAGGCACTAATATGTACTGCTCCAGTGCTCAGAAACTCTTTCTGTCCTCATAGGAACTCGCCGCATTTAATTCTAGATAGCGTTGATATGGTGACCATATGTACCTTGGAGAAGGCCCAACGCAGAACCAGGCCGAGGAATTGGATCTGAAGCACCAGAAATTTTTCTTAAATTGCTTTCGCTAGCACTTGGTCTAGAAAGGCTGAGACTTGAAAAGGGGTACTGTCTAGCAGATAGCATACGGTCACTCGACGGCACTCCTAACGGAGAGACCGACCTGCCAAAGTGACGCATAATTTTATTTGACTTGACAAAATGCAATTCAGTGGTCAGTACCTAAAGTGCTCTTGTGATCTGTGTCTATCGCGTTTCTTGGTTGAAGGCAAAGGGGCTGCTTCCTGATCTGGGGGCAAGCATGGCAGTTTCCGTCTCATTCGGAGAGACTTTTGCGAATCTGTCTCACTCATTGTGTCTGAGGAATCTCCTCCTGGATCTCGTCCACTTCTAGGTGTCCCCACTGGTGTCCCTAATGGAGAGGTACCCAGTGGCACTGGTCATGAGAAAGGTAAAATAGCATGCAATAACTCACATCCACCAAACCCTTGTGAAGCTCCTTGAGTACCTGCCATGGACTGCTGAATTAACTGAGTCCCAAGGATTGTGGGCCCCCCTCCGATGAACGTTCCTAAACTGGTGACAACGGCTGGCGTTAGGGCGCTGATGGACATGCCACCTGGGCCCATGGTCAGTGGTTGACTTCCAAGAAGGAGCGCAGAGGATGGACCTCCGTCCCTCTTCATTTCAGTACCACCTCGACCTCGCTTTTTCATGTGCTGCTGCTGATGTTGCATTGCCATTTGCTGTTGATACATGTGCGCCTGGGCAGGACTTAAAGCACCTGCACAGGGTTAAAAAGATTATGCTTAATTGAAGGCCTGGCAACGTGATTGTCAAGAGACAATAATCTAACCATCGTGCATCAAGGGATACACTTGATGAGTGTTGGGGCACAATGATACAGTCGCTACTCATATTTTGACTACTACCAAAAGTATGCATGCCCCAAAATTTTCAAAGACCTACCTATGACACCTACACCAGTACCACCAACAGACTGTTGTGGTAATCCACTTTGTGGAAAAATTTGATAAGGCTGCGATGAGGCCAAGGTCGAAGTCCCAAACTGTTGTGCTTGTTGTTGTGCTAATGTTCCTGGAAACTCTGAGGTCAAAGGACTTATTCCAGGCTGAGAAGTCGACGGTAAATAAGACAACTGGTGATTCTGTCTCTGATATGAGTCGTGGGCTATGGAAGCGAATGCCGACGGTTGGTGGGGTATTGTTTGTGGTAAGCTAGAGGGTATGGTTGAGGGGTGATAAGGGTCATATGGAGAAATTGGCTGTGCTTGATGGGGCATACCACCCAAGTTGCCCTGAATTGGAAACGCTACATTCTTTTCTTCTGATGGTGAAGGGCGTGGAGAAGTGCCCAGACCTGCAAAAGCATCAAAGTCGTTTTTAAAAACCCTAAGTACTCTGACAATAGCAGTAGAAACATACCTAGAGCTCTACTAAAGTCGGCTAAAATTCCACTTATGGCTGATGACTTATTTGCACCTTGGAGTCCCGAGGCTTGCGACGTACTAACTACTGATCCTGGTTGTGCAGGCACACTCGAAGAAGCACCAATCTGTTGCATATTTTGAGTGCCCATTTGCTGTTGACCTAAACCCATTGACTGTTGTTGATACTGGTCTGTCTGCTGCTGGGGTTGAACAAATGCTGACTGTGGCTGCATCTGGGCATTTTGCATAGAGTACTGAGCAACGCTGGTCGCAGGAACTAAACGGCCCGACGCATCATAGACCGAAGGTGAGGGTTCTTGTTGTTGCTGGAGATGTTGCTGCTGCTGGTCACTTTGTTGTTGGAGCCAAGACTGCTGCTGAGCCAAGTGCTGGGCCTGTGCCTGTTGTGCCTGTAGTTGTTGCAGTTGAGCTCCATGCAAAGCAACTCCTCCCATCAGAGCCGCGTCTGCCGCGGAGAGAGGCTGAACACCAGCTTGAGCCTGAACAGAAGGTGCTTGTGTCTGACCTAATGTCGAGCCCTGGAGATGTGGCAAAGGCTGAAATGGAGATTGCTGTTGGCCTGGTAATGGCGAACTTGAGGTTGTTGTTTGAGGAACTGTCATTTGAGTTTGTGGGGCACTGAAAGGCTGTTGAGTTATAAAAGGCTGCTGTTGCAGCTGCGCTGTAGACGCATATGGAGAAATGGACGAAGTTGTTGACACCGGCGTAAAAGTACCACTTTGTGGCGGTTGATATGGTGGTGGGAGGACGCTGGCTCCAGTCGGGTCTGATATTGTACCACCAGATGTTAGCCCCATGGCAGAAGATTGACTCGCGTTCCAACTGTCACCGCATTGTCCGTGGCCAACCTAAAACAATGTCAGCATATTAACACATGCGTCTTGTCATTAGTTATTGACACACATTTACTACAATTTTACCTGTTGGGGTTGTTGCATTGAGCGCATTTGAGGATTCATGTCATCTTGCACTGCCGATGACACAGGAGGGAAGGCTGTGGGTTGTGTCTGATGGAAACCCGTTCGGTCTGAACCAAGATGCTGCTGCTCCAAACCTGATTGCTGTTGTAGATGGTACATGTCCCCAGACTGTGGCTGTGGACCTCGAAGACCTGTACTTGAAGAAGGAGTTGCCTGACCGGATGTTAACAGGGTGTTTGGTTGATTTTGCATCCCTAGCCTATTTTGGTTGTCCAACGGACCCATTCCTGGTTGAACTACGGATTGAGTATTTATACTGTTAGGTGCGTATGCATTTCCTTGATGGTCTAAGGGTGCCCCAGTCAGGTCAGAATGAGGGTGCTGGGCAGAAGGCAGTCTGTTGTCCAAGGAACGTTGTGGCCGTAGTTGAGGTCTCATTTGTTGTGCAGCCAGATCTGAGGGTCCACCCATGTGCATCATTTCCGGCCCACCCATCGCTCTACGAGGACGTGGACCTCCCATCGACATATCGCTTTGCGGCAAGCCTACTCCTATTATTATTAGAAAAAGTTGAGTTAGTACGCTTGTAAGTACAATATCTTAGCACGTCTCATTCATAGCTACATGTCAAGTCTCACATTTCCCCTGCCTATGTGTCATTTTGTCTCCTTCATTTTGTAGTCTTAGCTAACTCTTCATTAATTGTCAGCAGTCCTACCGACTGAACGATTACTAATGAAAAAAGCAACTTCTGATTGGGAATAAGGTACAATAATTGAAGACAAGTCATGGAGTACAAGAAAAATTGAGGACACGATACTATTGTTAAGCAATCACATTGAAAAACAATGGCAGGGATTAGGTGATATGTCACATACTCCACTGAAAAACTTTCCTTTATAAAAAAAAATGTATCTCTGCGTTTGGAAAACGACTGTGTAGCTTCGCCACTACCCATTACCCCACATTCATCTCTCCATGTAAGCTTAATTTTACATCGGGCCAATGCGTGACCGTACAATGTAGACGTAAGAGACCTTCAACTCAGTTGGACTTAGTGCCCAAAGGACAAATGGAAGGGGGGGGGGAGGACACAGTAAGGTAAGACTGTAAGGCAGTTTGAGGTGATAGTGAAGGGGGTTTAAAAGCAAAATTGATACAGGTTACCAAAAGAGGCGTTTAAGCAAAGCGTTGCGGCAGAGGAGGAGAATCCTTATGGCTTCATCGTACAACTGTAATGTGCAGTGCACTGTTGAAAATGCAGATGAAGAAGAGGAGGGCCAACAAACACAAAGGAACTTTTTTTTGCATGTGTTCCGGTACATTAGACTTAGCTGGATCCTGAAAATGCCTCACACATGAATTAAGTAATAAGTATCACATATTTATCTGTAACCGTATATAAATACTGTGAGCGATCACTAAGTCGCTGCAGGAAGACTCTGACGGAAAAGGGTTGACACGATGAGTAAAATTCTCTGTGTGTATCGAAAGCACTGCTAAATTAAATGTTTACATGCCACTAAATTAAAGCTACAAGTACGCGTCAGTTGAGAGTAGCACCTACAAGACAACACACTACCTATTGACACACCAACCAACCAGCAGCGACACAAGGGGATCACTTGTCACTATCGACAATGTCACATTGTAATACAAGACGTACAGGGGGACAGGCTATATCATAAAAACGATTTCCACTAAATGGCCCATGTGACATAAAGCTACAAGAAGAAAACAAGGGGGGTACATCATGACTATTTACTGTGTAGCAAATACAGCACCAGAGTTTTTCCATCAGAGAAAAAGGTACTACTAATCATAAAATGTACAGATATTTAGCAAAACTCAGTCACAACGTGGAATTATGAATGAATTATGCCAATGATTTTCCGATTTTGGAAAACTTTCATTTCATTGATTGTGGTTCAGCAACATATAGGAAACACTCAAATCCAGACATTGTTCACTAGCAAAGCTTGTACATTCCCATCTCATTCATCGTATCACACAGAGTCTACAAGACTCACAGAAAAAAACGAAATAAAGATTCAAGTGTAAAAGGTTCAAAACACATTCAATTTCAGTAAAAAAAAATTAAAAATTACGCGAAACGGAAATAGGAAACAGAATCGAACTAAAAAATAATATAATAAAGGAGCATGGAAAGTGAGAGAAAGAGAGAGAGAGAGGATAAGTGTAGCTTGCTAAATCAATTTTTAGCCTTCAAAGAACAATAGTGAAAGCGAGTGGAAAATCTGTTGCGTGGACTTTTCATCTTTGTTCCACCAGAAGAGTCTTATAGCTGCCAAAGGTGACTATTGCCTTAAGTGTTTAAGGCAAGAGTGTCTCATACAATGGAAAGTGAATCAAACGGTTTGGGCTTGGAACAGTCTGCTTCTGTGGCCGGAACGCCACACACAGTTTTCTCACAATGCCCCTTTCCTATCAATTACATGAGGAAGGTCTCTTACTATATAACATTTCTTACAACCAATATGGCATCAAGCAGTCAAGGAGTAGTAGATGTGTGAAGACATCATAAAGCTTGAGTAAGACAAGCAATGATTGCAAAAAGCTAAAATAGAAAAGCGTCAGCGAGAGAGAGAGAGAGGAATGAGGGGAAAGTATATCGGTATTTGATGGGATGAAGCAGGAAGGACGCAACTTATAAAGCACAACAGTCAGCGGATACAAAATAGTAATTGACAGGAGAAAGTGAAAAGAGAAAGAGTAATAAGTAAATGGAGAAAGGAGATGGAAAATTTGTTTGAGCTCAGAAGAGATGGAGATAGAGAGAAGATAGATAGTCAGACAGGTAGAGAGATGATGTGAGTAAAAGTGTAGTAGATACAGATAGATAGCAGTAGAATTGTAATAATCAAATCAATCAATCTGACCAAGTTAATTTATCACACGCTTGCATTAATGATTGGTTTGTCTTTTCTTACAGTGAGAGCAAGTATAAAATGAAGCTGAACGAGTATGGAAATGGAAACTATAGACAGATATTAGATAGTTATAGTAAATAACTATAGTTTTATGGCGAAAACACAGTCAAGTCATGTACAAGTAAATTTGCATGCGTAAGTACTTGATTTCGGCTGGAAAAACTCTGGAGACTGGAAATGTACATGATACGGCACTGGGGAGAGAGAGAGAGAGAGAGAAAGCCTCATGTAAGAATGTAAGAAGATTGTCCTAGCTTTCAACTTGAAGTATTAACGTACGAGTATCTGCTAACCATGGGTGAAGCGGTGAAAGTAAAGAGGCCTCAGCTTTCTCCCACGCAAATCTCATTTTACAGAAGGAAACTACCGCATACACACAGGTGGAAATTATGAGCTCACTTCAATACTTGATTGACAAGTATAGACTTTGTGCCACTAGTAACAATAAGCCACAGGGGATAAATGTACTTTTTCTAGCCTCTAACGCGTTCTGCATTCGGTAAGTAACCCTGTCAAACACACAGTCACCTACACAGGTTGTGTCTAATCTACGTTCTTGCACTCCCTGACAATAATGCAAAGAAACTAATTGTAAGAAACAAAGAGACACATATTATTTGTATGTTTGCCTATGTAAAAGTTATTAACTGACGGTTTGAGCAGTACACACAGAGATTGACAAATATAGATACATAGCGTCCCCATAGCTTTGGAACATTCCTGTCCACCTTTTATATGTACGCAGGCCAAGCATTTTGAGAGAGTATGTGAGTGTTAGCAAGGAGGCACTCACCTTGATGCTTCAGACTGGACACCAAGTCCCCGCCGGTTGGACTACCTCCCTCGTCCTCCTCCTCCGGAATGGTGTACACCTCTCCTGGACTATGATCGTAGTACATGTCGCCCATCCCCACTCTCGACCTTTGCCCTTCATCTCCACTCCCATCGCTTTCCTCCTCTTCGCTGGAACTTCTGTAGTCATCCAAGTCATGTTCTTTGAGTACTATTGCTTTTCTTGGACCAGGCATTTCGGGAGACTCTGGAGACTCTCCTCGTTCTGACATAAACTGTTGGAAGGATGTATGATGTATGGGACTTTCCATCAAGGGACTTTCTTTGGTGGGGGAAGGTGACGGTGATGGTGACCTGGATATGATTGGTTTGAACATTTTAAGGTCACCTTCTTCCTCAGTCTCTTGCTTTTGGCGTTGACGTTTAAGAGTGCTGTCTACAGCGGACTGGAGTTTGGATAACTCAGCCATGAGTGCATTTGTCTTTTCATCTACCACTGGGGGCTTGGTTTCCTGCGGAGGAGTCGTGTGTGGGGTTTCCTCTCGAGGGCGAGACTCTTCAAATTGCTCCATGGAGAAGTAGCCAAGCCCGTTTTGAGGAGGAGAAAGGATGCTGCGGCTACTTTCACCGCTGAAGACGCCTGCTTGTTTTTCTGCCATGTCAATACTTACAGAGCGACTATGCAGTTTATTATTAGTGACAACAAAAGAAGGCTTTGCTTGGCTAGCAGAGGCAGTGTGAGAGGTGCTCATGCATGGGGGAAGGTCAGGAGGAAATAAAGGATCTGAGGGAAGAGGAGTAGTGTCTACTACATCTACAGGACTTTCGTGAAGCGGTTCTTCATATCTTTCATGTTTCTCTGGAGAGAAAATCTCCTCAAATGATAGACGCCTATGGTGCTTGGCATCACTGCCCCAAACCCCTACTTTCTCCTTAGACTCAATCTGGTCAAACTCACGCTCTGCTTGCTGCTGCATCGCACTGACGCCCATCCCACCCTTCGCGGCATCCAAATCGTGCTGCACGTAAAAAAAATGAAAGTGTAACTTTTCTCCATAGCAATAAAGCAACCACAGTCGCACGAAAGTGACTTGACTTACAGCAGCTTGCCCCTGTGGACCGAATCCCCTTGGCCCTCCTAGTTGTTGGTGCCCTGTCTGTTGTGGATGCATGGGACCCACGTTCTGCTGTGTTTGCTGACCAGGTTGAAACTGTCCCATCCGCTGTCGCCTGTTGTTGATGCAATTGCCACATGTCCACTCCATTCTCTGAAAATTGGAATGAATTACTCCTGGTGCATCTTTTTCCATTTTCATATGCGTGTAGAAGTGAGGATCCACTCTGGTTTCTAAAGGGTGTGCCTCGTAATTATAATGGAAATGGAAGGTATAATCTATAAATTGCGTTTTTCATTCACCTAAAGTCATTCTGATGAGATGAGAATGTGTGGATTGTTCCTCACTCAATTGCATATGTGTCAGTCAATATAACTGGGGCCCTTTTTCGGGTAAA
>JAQIWU010000135.1:0-36811 GCA_034696445.1 Isotomiella minor
AAACCCAGATATTTTACATTCTTAAATATAATGACGCTTTGTACACGTGTCCCTATAGCTTAGCTTATAAAATTCAGTAATACAATATGTAACGTATTAATATTGTCATCGACTTGTCTCATCCACTTTTCCATCGATTCGATTAATTGCTCGTAGGTATTTACTTTCCTTCACAAGAGGATGAGAAGGATCCAAAAATTATCACTCAAAAGAGGGTTCGTGAACTCTGACACAGCAAGTTTAGACAAGTTGTATAAGCAGTGATCGGCGTGGCATGGAAGGCACATCACAATACAAGAATTGAAAGAAGTATGACGTACCTAAGTCATTTAAGTGCCCAGCATGCATGCACTTTGTCGGCTGAGGGTGTTGAAAAGCTTTCCACAATACACAAACGTATCGTAGCAATATTTCTTTCTACATTCACCATTTAATATACCGTTTTTTAACACCTAAAGGAACTTAAAATTTAGAGTCTCTCACACCAGGTATTGAACGTTAAAACGAACAGACTCAGTTTTCCAGTTGAAGTAGCATAAAATATACTTTTACCACCACACCTTTGCCTACAGTGCTTTCCACTTTCTTCCACCGAATATAAGCATCGTAAAGGGGTAGTTTCACTTTCACACAGACGAATGTGGCAAGAGCGGGTGGGAAAAGAATGAATGAGTCAGAGAAGGTGAATTTGGGTGAAGCTAAGGCTCAATCTGTATCCTTCACTAGTTCACTGTTATTCCCTTTGCTTTCTCCACTCACTCGCATTTTGGTAGTCTCAAGAAACCTTTACTACTACTGCTTTAGTTCCAGGCGTTTAATCTTGTCGTTCAGATGGTACAGACAAACAGAAGAAAACTTTTTTTGGGTGCGATGGCCTATTCTATTGTTTCTGTAGAAATATGTATATAAGGAGACACAGGTAGGTAAGTGGGTTGGTGAAAGTTCAATTTCACAACGTGGCAGCTCCATGAACATGTTCTCCTCAGATATGACATCCATCCACTACATTCAACAAAATATAAGAAATCGACCGACAGGCGAACAGCTACTTACTTATTTACTGTACTTGTGTTCCTTCTCTGTTCTCTGCCTTTCTCTAACTAGGCTCTTTCCTTGAAGCAGTTTGTTGTAATTTCACCACTTAGCTACTTGTTCACTCAGGGTAAGTGGAAGCATCAGGGAGGGATAGCTTAGCTAACAGTGCGAGGAGGATGGGTATGTGTATAGTGACCGAGGACCGACCGCGATTGAAGGGAATCAAGAGTTGAGAAGTAGGTATGTATGCATGTAAGTAGTTTCGAACTTTGAGACTCAACTATTCAAAGTAGAAAACTTTGCCGGAATTGAATCTTGACTCACTGCTTTCCCTCTTCCTCTCACTGAATCCCTGTTACCTAAGCAGTCTTTCGTGCTGACGTTGAATTTAAGTGATTGTCTTTCTGGTCGAACCTGAACAAGAAAGTGGATAGAGAAAGTCTCTTGCTAGTCGGTGAGAATGACAATAGCAACACAGTTACTCGAGTTTCAAGCAAATTTCAAATGAAAAATATCCAAGTTAAAAATAAAGACATATATTTGATTCACTCTCCAATTCCCTGTGTTGATTCTTTTAATTCTGATGGAAAATCTAGGAAATACGTTTGGGATAGAATTCTATAATGACATAAAGAAATTAAAAACGCTATAGCATACTTTGTAGCTTGGAGGCATTAAGCTAACCATTGGCTTTTCCCTGAACCGTAAAGAGGTTCCGTGAGAGGTACAGTAAAAGGTTGGCTCAGTATCCCTGACACACCATCAAACGCATCATTGAAAATAATAGAGTAGCCTCGGATAATGATCGCCAGCAAGATTCGTTCTAACTGGACAAAATATTACTGAGTTAAAATAGGCCAAATCTTTAAAAAAAAAAGAGGTGGGTCAAGGTTCATTCAGGCGTTTACACCAACTCACCTAAATGATATTGTGACATCACTTGTGACGAAGGAGATGCCAGTGATTAAACCATAAATTGTTCCAAACTTTCATTTTAAATAGGATTCTGGCTAACCAACCAACTTCATTTCATTTCGCTTCATTTCATGAGCAAACTTTCTCTTCTGCAACTCATCCCAGATATCATCTCCAGGTCTCAAAATCCAAATTTATTAACAATTATTATTACTGCGGCAGCAGAAAACGTAGAGCGAGTCAGTGAATCCTACCTGCACTACTATAACCTATTACACCCTGATGAGATACCATTTATTCCATTCCTTTAAAGTCTCTGAATGAAAGTTGTAGCGAAGGAGTAAATTGCAAAGATTCCTAAATAAACGTACATTTTTCAGACTCAAGAAATATCAGCTTAAAATTTGCTTCTAGTCTAACCTGAAAGGTCTAGAGATTGTAGTAGGATATTTTCAAGCCGAGAAGCTAGCTTTTCCCTTTCAAATAATTCGTTCAAGCGTGCTTAAGTGATAAACAGGAGATAAAATGAAGTGAAACGCCGAAGTCACTTCACTCGAGCATGAAGGGAAAGTCAAAAAGTGAAAGGATTTTGCAGAAAAGTTTCCTCATTTTTTCTCAACTCCATGTCTCCACTTGGCAATTTCTCTCTTTCTGTTTTTGGGCTTGTCTTGAGGTAAAACCGTTTAGAAGATTGGTGGGATTCTATTTGTTTGTAGATGGTGAAATGTAGTCGAGGAGAAATCACCAAAAGAGCACAGACATTCATTCGATCAATCAGTCGATGGAGAAAATGAGACAAAGCTTTTAATTTTTTGTTGGGGTCCATTCGGAAAAAAATCTAGCTCTGGTTGCGTTATTATGTTTTACTTATCGGCCCAGCCATCTTCCCTAAGGTGTGACTATGCCTTCTCTTCAAAACAAACTCAACGCTGTGAGTTGTTTTCTACTACTGTGATGAGATGGTACAAACGCTGACAAGGTTGATGATGATAATGGGGATGATAACGATAACTGCAGAATCTACCATTCGGGTGGATCCGCTTGACTGAAAATGATTTACAGCTTTTACTTGTGTTGAACTTAAAAGATCAACGACGGAAAAGAGAAAGGGGAAAGACAAGTTGCAAACAAAGAAGCAGGTGATGGCAAAGAGAGGCAAGATTGTCACGTTTGTGCCATGAAATTCATGCAAATGCAGAAATTATCAAACTTCAAATTAACAGTTTCCCTTTTTTGAAAATTAATTTTGGCAGAGGGCCCTCTTAACTGCGGCTCTGACGAACTTAGAAGTAATTACAAAACAAATACCGAGAATGCCATGTCAAATAATTTTTTGGAGGCTGAGGTACGTTCTCAAAAAGGGGACTTTTCTAAAAGAAGTGAGGGTTAAAAAGGAAGGAAGAAGTTGACTTGATAACACCAGGAAGAGGGAAAACGTGTAAAGCGTTAGTTTGTTCTGTAGTTGAAGCAATAAAGATCGTGTTTACGACTCTTTACGACTGGTTTACTGCATTTCACAGTTCACATTTCATGTTATTTCATTTCGTTTGACTTCACTTATTCTCCCTTTGCTTCTTTCTCTTTGGACTTTCTCCGTGTTTGGTTAAATTCATCGACCAATAAACAGATCGCATGGAACATGAAACAAAATTCTTAATGGCAAAAATGCTTCAAGAACGGACCAATCTGGGCAGGTAGCACTGCCTTCAATCAATGAAAGAAGGATGAACCACAAGCACAAATGTTAGGAAATTGTGGCTAAGATTTCCAATGTGTCTTGTGTCTTGTGTGACCCATCTGAGCACCTAAAATTTTTAACTAACATGAAAGATTGTCAAGATGTCCACTATTTGACAGTTTGGGCTTGCCGAAAACTTTAATCACACAATTTGAAGTAGTCCATAGACTAACATTGTTACAAAAACTCGCCTAGACTGAGATAGTATCTGTAGTGTGCTTCTGCAATACCTGACACAATAGAATACCAACTTTCACTTTTCACCAACTTGGTACTACCTACATGGTCCTTCTCTTGCGAAATGGAAGTGAAAGAAGAAAATTATTTTTTGATATGATGTAGGTGAGTTTGTGTGTGCACCATGAGTGTGGATGGGAGGCGGAAAAAGGAAAGGAGGAAGAGATAAGAAGTGATCGGACAAGATAATAAAAAATAAAGCATAATGTGAAAACCCAACCCGACTCCAGACTTGCGAAATCTTGGAGAAACCTTTGTACCTTTGGTAGTTCCATACAAGGGTATTGACTGCTTTAATAAGAGTATAGAGGGACCGATAGATGTGGATACAGCACTTCCGTGGCACATGTGGCAGTACAACATAACATTATGCTGAAGATGACTTTTTTTTCTGTCTGTCCCTGTCTCTGCCTCAGTCCCACTGGCTTTCCTCGTTAAGCCGTAGAGTTCAGTTGGTAAAGTTAAGTTTCGCTTTCACCAAAGTTTGTCAGGATTCTGAATCTTTCCTCCTTGCTCGCTGATTCTAATTCAGCGACTTACTAACTTTAGATGACCACCTTCTGTACCAGACCATCCCACACTGCATTGTGTCGCATCCGTTATCATTATATGTGCCAAATTGCTATCGCTATATTGCTCTCACCCATACATCCATCCACCATCTCGTCCACACTTTCTCCCTTCCCAACCACCTCCGTCTCCACGGATTTCTACTCCCAACATGTGCTTTGGCTCCACATTTAGCACCACGGTTAAGTCTGAGATTGAAAAACGTGTCTTATGGGTTTCATTTTGTTCTACTAAAAGATATGTCCTTCGGCCGTCCAACGATACTATCTCTTCTTAAATCTTGAACACATGGAATCTATTGTTCTCTACGTAAACCCAGGTTTTGGCATCCCGATAGACACATATGGCCATTGTGAATGCACATCCATTTGTAACCTACCTGCAACTTAGGTAAGTGTATTTTGTAGCATTGTAATTGTATTTTTTGGTTTCATTCATGTGATAAACTACAGCACTCTCAACTGCGGTATGTCTTTTACAAAGTTGATCTTTTCCCTTTGCCATTGTGTCGGATGAAGTTCGGTGTCGGACGTGTCAGTGGTTGGTTTTGGTCGCGGTTACGGGAATAACATGTCAGGTTTGGAGAAACCAGGGTAACTGCCTCCTGTTTCATTTCATTTCTTTTTACCCCCAATGTTATTTAAGCAATGTGTTATAAACCACTCCTTTGTCATCGTCTTTCTGTGGATATGATTTTGTGATTTAAATAAAAAGCTTTGTACATGAATTCTGCTGGAAAAAAGGAGATGGCATATTTTTTCATCTTTCCTTTGTTCTTATCCCTGTTGTTTTTTAATTTGTGTTTTCTCAAACAAGAGCAACTCAAGCGTAGTAATGACCGACCCTTTGACTTCAACCACGAACCTTGCATATATGTCCATGGGCTATTAATTTTCTTACCCTGGATAACAAAATTGGAATAGGACAAACGAAGGAATAAATGGAAGGGAGAAAGGAGAAAAGACATGAATGAGGCAATAAAATGGAATGTGTCCTTCGTTACAAATGCAAAGAGATGCGAATGTAAGTAACTTCGTGGCGAATGGCAAAGAGTGAAAAGAAAGAAGAACGGACCACCGGCCAAACGAGCGGTTCACTTTCACTGTATCTTGCCTACATGTCCCACAAAAGTTGGTGGACATTTACGATTTCGTATCCTTGTGCGGGTTAACTCGTTGATTTTATATCTTTGATACCGTACAGTAATTTAGGCATGGCAAAGCAAAAATTTGTTGTCTCAACCTGCCCCTCGTACAACACAATCCTTCTTTAAGCTTTAGGTAAGGTTCAATAAAGGATTTAGCTGCAGCAAATTCTTACTTCAACAAAAAACGGGGGGAAAGCAGCTTGTTTTTACAAGAGGATAAAGATTAGATGAGATGAGATGTGAATGAAATGAAAATTGTCAAAAGAATTAAAAGACGGAAATTAAGGAGAAGACGAGGAGAGGGAGGGCATGGGGAAAGTGGAAAATATGTGAAGGAAGAATGAATGGACGAGAGTTGAGTTAGTGAGGCGAAAGAAGCACGGTCATCAAGTACTGTAAGAAGTTTAGTTTGGGACAAAGATAATATCGTCATCTCGCCTTGCCTTGGCCGCACTTAACAAGGGAAAGTATAAGCACATCATATCCACATCGCTTGGCTCCATGGAACAACCAGAAAAACTAACTTCATTTTACTTTTTGTGAATGTAAACTGTTTAACTTTACTGCCTTAACTCATTCCAACCAGAGCAAGTAATGATCATCATTGGATGACATTATTGTTGTGGAGCAAAAAAGGATGTGCAATAAAAATCTTCCATATGCACTTCTTCACTCGTTCATTCGTATGTGAAGTTAATGTCATGTAGATGCAATTTAAGCGAAATCACTACTCATTACTAAATGAAATGGAAAGAGGGATCTATCTTCATACTTTCTTTGCACCTTTTGCCTTGCTCTGGAATGGGGGAAAGTGAGAGATGTACCTAATCGAATCTCTTTTGTAAATCTGATAATGCCGACACACAAAAAAGTGTCCATATCCTTCACATTAGTTTCTAACTTGATAATTTCTTGTGGACTGGACTGGGAGATGGTGGGGCTCTGATTCTTTATCAAGGCTGTAGTTTGTTAAGTAATAGAACCGGTTGTACAAGTTCTTTGTAAAGTAGCATTGTCCGTCCACTCCACAAGTCAGTACTTTCGTAAGTATGCAAACGCATCAAAATACCCTTGTGCCCTTACAACCTTTTAAGGGGCGGTGAATTAACGTTAAGCTGCTATGTGTCTTTGATCAACTTTTATGTTTTTACTATTGTAATGATGCTGTGGGGCCACAAATATAGACCATGATTGCCGTCAACCCAACCCACTCACTTACCACTCAGTCCTATCCTGTGGTTGGGTATATCTGTTGTCTTTTCCTGTGCACACAGTTGAAAATTGTGACTTGCATTTTTATTACACACTTTTCTTTCTCCGCTTTCTCTTTTTGGGATTTTGTTGTGGTTGGCTGGTGGCATGTAAGTATGCCACACTGGTCAATCTGGGGTTTCAGACCCGAGAACACTTTCAAATTCAATTCAATGCATGTTCTCTCAACCAACCAAGTAAACCAATATTTCCTCCGCCCAAGGCAGAGAAAGGAAGACTGAATATGGTCCACGGAAAGGAAATAAAGTAAAGGGGTAAAAGAGTCCCTGACGTGCATGCTTCCTGAAGAAAGGAGTATACATAGGATTTGAAGTAATATGAAACTTCCGTAGGGGGGAACTGAATGGTGGGAAATGGAAGAGTGAAAGCAATTGTGATAGGGTGCCTTTATTCTTTTCCTTTTTTGTGGTAGTCGAGCAATTTGGTTGGAGCTTGTGAGGGTATTGCGTAACATTAAGCTGTCTTCTAAGGGTCTTAAGTCGCAACTACCTAACGTGCTTCTTACCGACTAAGGCTGATGTTCCTTTCCGATACACATTCTTCAATATTTCCGAACACTCATTAAAAATTCGCAAGAATCTACTTTTCAAGCTCAACACTTCACAATTTACATGCAAAATAAAGTGGAAATGAGGAGCTGGAAACACTGCAGGATGTTGCCACTTAAATTTCCATCATGCGCTTTACTTTGAGATATTTGATGCTTCACTTTACTTTCACTAGACACATCTTTCTTCCTAACGTCGAAACCTCAAAAGACCACAGCTTAGAACAAGTATGAGTGCTGTAGGTATCACAAATTTCATAGCATAAGTACACAAGTAGCTACCTAACGCTTCCTTGATCATTATCGTTCAAAGCGTTAGATCAACAAAATTACACGCCATCCACTCGGTAGTATCAAATTAGTTGGTTGGAGAGAGGGAATGTAGGTGAGTTGTCGATGAGTAAGTATTAATTGCATTAAATTAAATTCCTGTCCTCATGAATGAGTCATGACTCCCTCCCATGTAACTCCTCTCATTCCAGACATCATGGATGTGTCTCCTTTCACTTCCTCCAACTCCAACCCGCTTGTTTTATGCAATATTTACTTGTTTACAGGTCTACAAGTAAGTTTCAAGCCTTTGTAATCAACTTGAGTTTCTAGAGAAATTCCATTTGTCCACTTGACCGTTTACTTCAATGATATGCGTCCTCGTGGTTAATCGAAACCTATTCAGTCATATTTTTGGAGGATATCAAACATGCATGTTTTCCAAAACCGAGTATTACATAGAACAATACCTAACGTAGACGGTTACAAATAAAAAGATAAACTCTCAAAAACTGAATGCAGAATTTATGTCCCTTCTCATTTCGTGTCCCCCTACCTATGTCAAGTAGAAACCATTCCAGCGACCAAATAAGTCGGCAATAAATAAATCCTCACAGAAGAATTATTGAGGACATCGTAAATCACCAATAGATATGTCAAACTACACTTTCAGGAAAGCTAGTGCTGCATATAGGTATGTACAAGATGGGACGTAAGTGTGTGGGTGGCTTGAACAGACCTACCTCGACAGACAACAAAGGTACCAGTGGATGACTTATGTAATTCGCCGGCAAGTAGAGTACATGAAATTGGTGATATCGGAACTAGACGCCTCTGCATAAATCGGTCAACTGTGGACCAATTGGTAAGCGGTCACATGCCATGTCCACCACTCAAATGTTTTCAAGTGAACATACAGTGGTTTACCCATACGATGGTTAGTGGGTGAGGTGAACTAATTACATGCTGTCGGGTCGTCTTAAATTATGACTTCCTTAGTGTATTCATCATTCACATGATTTCTGACAGCTATTGGGTGGTATTGCTGTCCCGATGCATTTATTAAAAATGAAATATGCCAATAAGAAGGTCGGTGAGTTATTAGGATTGCTAATTGCTACACTGGGATGAGGAAAGGATAGCGTCACTTCCAAGACCAATATGTCTGGGCCCAGCCTAATAGATAAGTACCTTCTAATAGTGAATAGTCACGTCACATATAAGCGATGCATAGTGTCATTTTCCCCCAGGTAAACATCACTGTACGAACTTCATAACGTGACAACGTGAGTTGAGTTCCCACGAAAGTTGGAAGGGTCACATAATCATTAAGCTTAAAAATAGGAAAGTGAAAGCTGTGACACTTTCTTACTACGTACACCAATTCTCTTTAATCCCTACTAATTAATTAAGTATCCAACTTGACATGCCACTTTTCCGTTACTTTCCAAAAAAAATGTGGTGTCTTCCACAGTGTTCCATGCAGCTACTTGCTAGTTTTGGGTCTGGGTGGTAGAGAAGTCAACTTCTTTGCAGGCCGCCGTTACCATGATATTTCCATGTTTTTCTCTACGTTTCAAACGATTCTGGGTTACAACGAGTACAAATGTTATCCAGAGATATACCCAAACAGGTTGTTTCTGCAGATGAAGCGATGCGCCTGCCACTAGCTGATATTGAGCAGAAATTTCTACCGATGCTGCTGTATTTATTCCGCAGATTGAAAGGCATACTTTGTTACATGGGTCAAAGTAAAGTACCTCATTTGCTTTAGTAGCTAGTACTTTAATTGAGAGTGAAGGTGACCCCGCATGCAACAGCGGTGTGGGATTCTGACCATGAGGGTCATAATCCTAACGTTCTCACCGAATCCTGTCATCTCATTACCCCAAACCAGCCAAATGCAATACAGACGACAGCACTTAAATATAACTACACACTTGTCCCTCCCTACATAGATACATATGTATTACATATGTATGCCTATACCACGTACGTAGGGTAAACTTTCTCTTTGTAGTTTCCCCTGACTTACATTTGCACACTTTTGCGATAAGGTATTGGCTGTTGGGCAAGCATTTTTATAGATAAAAGAGGGTGAAAGTTGGTTAGTTTTTGTGAGTTGGTGAGAGAGAGAGAAAAAAGAGAAAGAAAGAGAAGAAATTAGTGCGAGTAACCATGTCCCCTTTGGGCTTAATATCGTAACTACCATCCATCCATCTCTCACAACCCAGCTTTCTTCCCCATCCATGCCCACCCATTTATTTCTATATTGACATGCACTCACTTCATTTTCCACTTGTATGGGCTGCTGTGGCTGTAGCTCTCTTCTGACCTTCCTCTTACTTAATTTCACTTTACGTTGGTCGCATTGCTTTCAGTTGTTCTCAAGTCCCGTCTCACGAAAACAACTTTTTTCCCATCAAAGGATTTTCGTTAGCTATATGTCCTAACCGCATCATCCGTGTTCGTAGCTCATCTCACTCAACGCATTTCACTGTATGCTGAAGTCACCGAATATTCGGGAGTCAAAGTTAGGCCCGTTGTTAATAAATGCTCCTGTTCACAATTAGTAGAGGGTCTCAGTCAGCGTTTTACTATTTGAAGTCATAATGCGTTAATGGAAGGGGCATAAATATTCAGGAACCTATTTTTAACCAAGAATAAGCACTACGTTATTTTACTGAGTTGAAGAATTTTTAAATTGTCATCTCTGACAAGTGGTTATTCTAGTCCTTGTAGTCTTTACTGTCCTAAATGTAGACTGGATTATTATGAAAGATCAAAAATGAAACTTGGCAATAAAATCTTCCGTGTACATTCCCCTTTGTGCGTGTCCAGAGGAATAAAGTTGCATTTGAGGAGAAGGAAAAGTTTGGTAATTATCAAGGAGAATTGCTCTGAAGTGGAGGTATGTGAACATGAGCATTTTCCATCGTCTCTGATCAATGTCAGAAACTGAGGTGTCACAGAGACCAGCATTAATTACATTCAATATCTTCATAAAGTGAGTCAAAGAACTTTTTATAATGAAACGACACAAGGCAAAGCGAAGTGTTGAGTATTTGAATACCATTTAAAAGTGAAGGATCAAAGCTAACTCTTTCGCGTCTGGGAGAAAGCTTTTATGTTGTTCAACTACACAAGGCATGTGTTTTAATTTAGTGCATTCTTCATCCAAACTTAGAAGTTACATTTGGAATCTGTGCACCACGATTATTAGTTTATTACTATTGTTATTGGTTTTATTCGAGGAAGACCGACGATTAAAGAAAATGGCAAAAATTTGAACATCTGCCAAAGCAATTATCTAACAAAAGTCAACTGCGATGACCAAAAATAAAATTAAGAGGCAATTGGTCTTTGTATTGAATGTTGAATCAAAAACTTTCGTAGCACAGAGTAGAGAGGGCATAAGGCATAATGTTTAATCAAGTCCAGATTCTCACACTGCCCCGCTCTCCCCCTCATTCGTTTTTTTTCTTGTTATCGAAACGTGCACGTCAGTGCTTGGATACCTCTCTACGTTATAAAAACAAAAATTGGCAGACCTTGGCAAGTTGACAAGGAAAGACAAGTTAATAATCCTAATTCAATTTGAAGTTTGAGTTTATGAGTTTGGGTTAGGACTTTGGATAAGGATTTGGGAGTAGATAAAGTAGGAGATGAGGATTGTTTTGGTGACAGGATGATGATCATGGCGATGATGTTGGTAATGATAGTAGTAATCATTGAATGGAGCGTGGCGACCTAATGATTTTACACAGGTAGGTGGATGTTTTAGGTACTTACGTATGTAATTACCGCTAACTACTCTGAATTCTCTGAACTAAACTAGGTAAGTCTTTTCATTGCTGTCTGCTTTCCAATGCTTTCTCCTCTCCTCAGTAGATTATACGATTATGGATGTTTGTTTCTTTCTATTCATCTCTATGAGTGGGAAGTTACTCGAATTTCTTACTTGAGTTACAACTAATGATTAGTTGGCAAAATTATTGGGCCTTTCTCCTAGCTTCTCTTTCTAAAACAATTTTCACCTCATTGGCTCAATCCCCTGCACAAACCTGCCAAATATTCTAAAAGACTGGATTTTCTTTTCACTTAAAAGGAATGAAACTGAAGAGTCATCAACTTTGTTAATGAGTGTTTTGCTTCATCCTCTTTGAGGAGGATGCCCAATTCAATTGAATGGATTCATCATATCACCAAAGTCCGTTCTGGTCATGTCACCTCTCTTTCTTTGCTTTGATAATGTTTGTGCCCAAAGGGCGCAGGTGGAAGGATTTTAATAATCTGACGGTTTTTCATGAACTTCCAAATTCAATAGAAAAACTTGAGATTTCATTTCCTGGCATTACTTTTTACACAAAAGGGTATCCTCACGAAGTAATTAACTATTTTATCCGCAGTGTTTCCCACGAAGGGGGCAAGGATCAAAACGATTGATGGTTTTTGGATGGAGAATGGTAGGGTAGCATGTCTTGAGACCATAAACCAGTTATGGTGACAGAAAGAAGAGAGTGAGGGAAAAGATATGGGAGATGCATGCAAGAAGAATGAAGAATGAGTTGAAAAAGAAAATCAATAGAAAAGAATTTCCAAGAACGAACGAAGGCATGCATGTCTTCGACTACATTCTGCATGCTTCTTCGAGCTACACATATGCCTCTTTCTTCTCATTAAGTACGTTATGTACGCGAACAATTCAGATTATACAGATTACCACCACAATAGGTATTGAAGCATATTCATTATTCAACTTCCTGCATACTAGATCCACTTTCACTGTCCTCACCCGACTCAATTATTTGCTGGAGTTGTGCTGAAATAGTCGATAACGTTCGAGTGTATGAGAATTCATCTCCCTACCAACCGCACACATACCAATCCCACACATTGAGATCACAAGAGATGCACTGACAAATTGGACGATAATGTTTGGAAGTGGGATAAACACACTTGGAACTGAAAGGATTGACAAAAGTGAAGTGAAATGACGATAGGGACAAACCAAGGTTTTCAAATGTGGAGAAGGATTTTTGTCCTTCATTCACGGAGAAATTACCATGTGCCACCCCATGGTTTCCTATTGGTGTCAGTAGAGATGAGACAAGTCGAGACTACATTAGACAGACAACTAGTAATTAATATTAACCTTAACCTAGTTACTCTACTGCAGGGGATCCTCCTCTCCGTCTTCTTAGTCTGAACTTACGTGAGTGAAGTCTATGCTGTGACACGACACAACCCATCCGTCTGATGAATTTGGAGTTGGAGAAAGTGGGATGATGAAGCGGAGAGAATGGAAATGTGAAGCACACTTTCACTTACTTCTCAAGTGTGTATCTTTTGTCGAAGTGGGGCAAAAGAAATTAGTAGGCTGTTAATATGGGCAAGCAGCGAATGTTTCTCTAGAGTTACTTTTTAATGGAGAAACAACAAAGCTTGATGATTAGAGAGTTGGAACAAGCCTAGCGCTCAAGATGCCTACTTTACTTCAAGAGTATGATGTACCATTGGGCGTTGTTATTGTTAGTTATTAAAAAGGTACATAATATGAGATCCAAAGAGATTAGTTAGTGGCTTCAAAAACGGCATTTTTGTTTAGTTTGAGAATGTTTGGTGGGAATTTTTGTTATCTGGAAAAAGCATGAAAAAAAGTGACAAAAATGTGGTTACCGATGTGCAGGACTGTCAGAAGGTGAGCAGGACGAGGCAGGTGCCTTTGAGATGATGCTCGTGCTATCACTTCCTCCACCTCCGCCGACACCACTGTGACCACCCCTTTCATTAGCGTGTCCCCGACCACCGTCAGAGTGGTGAGAGAGTGAGCTAGAAGTTCGTCTAGAAAGTGAAGTCTCGCCACCACCACCCCTGTAAGCACCAGCACCGACACCACCACTAGCACTACCTTCACCACTGACGACACTACCAATACTCTCTCCTCGCACTCCAGGTCCATGCGGATGGGGGTGGGGGTGCTGCTGCTGCTGGTAACCTCCTGACCCTTCTCCCCCAAAGTCCGTCTCGTTCGGGGAACATTTTCCTTCTATTTCCTCTACCTGCACACGAACAGAGAAAGTATTATTAAATATGTACCCAATCAAGCATCGGCCCTGACTATCCCACTTGACTTGACTTCCGACAGATAGATGAATGGAGAGATAGCAAGAAGGCTAAACGATAACGGAGACCGTATACCTGCAGTGGGGAGGAATAGGATTGGGAGCCGTGGGTTGGTTTTAGGAAAAAGTCTGACTGACTTGGGGAGAAAGTGGTAGGCCTTACGCTTGTACAACGTGGCAGAAGTGGCGATGACTATACACGTAAAGCAAGAAAGAGCAAACAATACATAATGCAGGGATGGAGCTAGTTAGGGAGTTAGTTAACCGTGTTACATTTCTCTGACCTATCTATCCAAAAGGAGACACGCCCTAACTAACTCATGCCTTTCCCTCTGATAAAGAGCCCTCGTCTGTCTGGACAAGTATAATATTTTTAGACTCCTTCGATAGATGCATAGTGATAGACGGAACATAACGAGGATTAACTAATAGGCACAAAGAGTACGTTTGTCTTTTACACTTAATCGCACAACGTCAAACGTAATGCCCGGACTATTATTGAGACTTGACATTAAATGTAACTTGGTTTAACACGCATGATATTGCATGCTGGCACAGCAGGATGGTGGTACTGAAGAAAGTAGAGGGTTTTATATACTGAACCTCAACTTTCCTCTTCAAAGATGTCAATGACGCTTCTTGCATTTGTAGATTTGAAAACAAATGTTCGTTATTTTCTTTTTGCGAAGGAAGCAAAATTAAATTTGAGTCCAAAGAGACAATTCTCCGTCACCATCAAATTTTGCTGTGGCTGTAGTACCTAATCAGTAAGCACCATCATGTGTTTACTATTTGTCATCATAGTCAGATCAAGATCCCCACATTTCATAATGAACGCTTGTAATTCTAACGTTTCACCTAAAACCTATGATGGCATAGGGTTTGCAAGTGTTGGGTGGGTCTAAGAGATTACAAATTATCTAGAATTGTCACCAGTCAAAACACTAGTTCATCCGCTCCATTCTTAACCAGTGATTTCGACTCTGATTTGGTCACATTTTCGAAGTTTCAATCTAGTCTGTTTTATATTTTTCTATTGGCCATATTTAAACACTTTGATGGCATTTTGTCTTCAGTAGTGTCACTTGTGCTGACTGCTATACCACTGGTAACGGATTGACGTTGACGGGAACGTACTAAAAAGGTATGGCAAAGCGGAGAAGAAGGAATGATGGGGAAAGTGACGCCATGCTCAATATTACTGAAAGGAAAGTGAACAGAACTGAAAGGAAAACAGTTTCAAGTACAAGCACGACTTTGTTCCCTCTCTCCATGTCACTCTTGACAATTGGTTTCTTGTTACGTCATATATAAACAGTTTACTGCCATGCTACTTTATGTAGTCATCTGGACTCGTTTGTGAAACAGGACACACTGAGAACTGGAACCTTATATCCATGTTCTCTTTAGCTCTGTCCTAAATGTTTTGTCATTTATGGTACTTGTCCACCCGTCATACTTGTCAGAGGGAGGGCGAATGAATGCAGACAAGAAAGGCTGCTGCTGCGTCAGCATAATTTTGGGAAGCATACTGCAAGGTAAGAGTCCCAATGACTACAGAGGCTGGGTGAAATGAAGACAGCCAGCTAATTCGAAGAAAGCCTACTGCTGGAAGAAGGGAAAGGAGTGAAGAAAAGTGGAAGGTAGAAAAGGAGGCGGAATTGGGAATGGAATGAATGAAAGCTGAGGCAAGTCAAATACAATTAGCCTCTCTTTTAACTACAAAGGGTAAAAGTAAGGCGAGTAAAAGTGAGTAAGTAATGATAATAATAATAATCTTGTGATCTAATAATCTGCCATCCCATTCATCCATCATGCAGTCACACACTGCTGCACTTCACTTGATCTCTCTCCAAATTTCTTCTTCGTTTTGTTCCTCAACTCAAGTCGCCCCGCACTCTTTTTTTGATTGGGAACAAGGTTTTCTTTTGGATGGACCCTATGCATTCTTACAATATGGAGTTTGCAAATTTCGCAACCCTCTTGATTTTTATCTGCAAGAATTTGATGGATTTATTTATTGTCCCTTTCAAGAAATCAATCTTGGTTGATGATATGTGTAGGGGTTGAGGTTGTTGAAGAATAACGCAGAACAAGGTCCCAAAGAAAACGAGTGGGTATAAAATCTTTTGCTTTCCTTCTCTCAATAGCCCTCTAGGGACTTCCTTTGCCTCATGGTGATGTTGTTTTTACGGGATGTATTACTTGAAGTCTTATATACGGCACATACGTTTCTTGAAAATTACTGGACTTTAAATGAAGTTTGATTTACTAATTTGATTTTTTCTGCTCATGCCACTCAATAGTCTTTGCCACTTTTCTTACCACCAATTAACAATTGCAGCGTAAGCATGAATACTATACTAAACAGAGTTCAGACAAAATGTTTCTTGTTACAATGAAGGCATAAGGTTCCCTGTCTCTATAAACCTATTTTAGTAGTTTCTTGTATAAAGTGTGCTTCCTCGAATTAACCAGCCAACTCGTTAAATGTTCTTAACTTTTTCCAAAACTGGATGAGGGAAAGCGGACATTTTATGAAAGTCGTGATAATAAAGCCAATTCTCCTTGCTTCTCACTTCATTGCCTTCATACCTTTGAACTATTTCATTTGCTGGAGTGCCTTTGTCATGAGATCAAAGAGAAAGCGGAGAAAGCGGTGTTGAGAAGTTTCTCGCATTCCCACCTACCACAGACGTCTTAATATTTCTATGAATCAAACTAGATGAAGCAAAATAAACGAATTTAATGAAATCTCTGAATGATGTTACTCCCACATAATTCCGTTTTTCTTTTCAGCACCCATTTGGCCCTTTTTTCTTACTCGCCTTTTTAGTCTTGCCATTTTCTGGTTCTTAGAATTCTTTTACGTCTGTATTCATCTCTGTTTTCTTGCATTTATGTTGACGTTTGAAAACCCACAAAAGTAATCTTGGTTTTGCGTCAGTCTTACTTACATGGAATGAAGTCGAGGGCTCATGAACGCCCTCTAAGCTAAGGAAGTTAACGTCATCAGCCACCGTCCATACTGACGACGACGATGCTACGTTTGGTCTATTCCAGTTGTAGTTGCTTTCTCTATGATCGTCCCCACCACCCCCGTCCCCATGTCCTCCTCCACTGTTACCACTACTACTGTCCTTCTTTCGCCTCTTATGGAAAATACGGCCTGGTAATTTTAGCGCCGTGATGGTGGTTAACTTTGACAACGTTTCACACGTATCACATGAAGCTTTTGACTACAGTTTATAGAAGCGTGGGAACTTCCCGTTGGACCATGACATAACGCAATGGTGCATATCCCCAATAGTAAATCCCCATGAATCCGACATAGTTTCACTAATAACAATTATAACAATGATAATTGCAAGTAGATTGCACACTCCTGGACACACTTCCTACCCCTTAACCACAGACAGCTTGAGAGACATCCAAGCTCTGTATTGGGTATCACGTAGCATATCATATCATATCAAGTTTCATTCAGTTGCGTGTCTACTCGTATGAAATCAAACAAAAGCCACTTTTCTTTACTTTCACTCACTTCAGTCGACTGGACTGACTGTCACTCACCCACTAACTAACAAAAACATTCACCTCACTCACAAACACATACGCACTTTAGTACTTTACTTTCATCTTTATCATAATCACTTTATCCTCACTCTCGAAAGCAGTTGTCACTCAATTGACAAAGTTCACACGAGAAATATTAGCTTCTCACTTTCAGCAATTCAATTCAAAGTCCATTGCTAATGTCAACGGCCTGTCACTTTTGTACAAACAAGGTGCTATTGTCTACTCTGCGTTAGCCAAAATTAACTTGTATTCCACTCACTCACACACACTTTTTTTTATTCTTTTCGTCCCACACCCCTGGTAAATTCCTTTATCTCAGTTCGTGCTGCTCTACTACTAGATGATGCACACTGGGGGAATAGACATGAGACAAAGAAACAATTTATTTTCGTTGGTTCCGTTAAATTAGGTTCAGGATTCTGAATATATCAAATCTTGTCTGTCTGTCTGTCAGGACGAGCTTAACTCATTTCAACCCGACCAAAAACTGTGCCCGAGGTGATGTAGAGGTGAAAGTAAAAATGGAAAGAAGACGGTGAAAGCTAGGTTTCCTTGCCCCCCAGCGAAAGAGTGAGTGAGGGTAAGAAGTAAAGTTGTAAATTCTTGTGTCATGAGTAAAACTTTTCCATTAAAGAACGAACAAACGAAAGCAATCGGAATGATAAAAAGGTATGTAATGTAAGGAAGTGGATGTAAAGCGCTGCACACTTTATTTATTTATGACTTAAAAAGTTGAAGTACGGCAGAATGAAGAGTGGATGGTATCACAAATGGCTTGGCCAATCTTCTACAAACTCTATAAATTTAATGCAATTTGTGCGATCTGCGTTTGCTTCTTGTACCTTGCGATGTCTTGACAGAAAGAAATTGACACTAATTATAAGCAATCACAAAGGAATTTTTGAAATGGATTATGTCAAATATGAATCTGGAGTTGTTCCATAGAATGCTGCACGAACACTGACATGTCTCACGAATGACATCTCTCTCAAATTCATACAAACTCTATGCCGCTTTCTATTGAGCTTCAAGAGATTGGATTGTTTTAAATGTTGATTTGACGGCTAAATGATCACTTTTTAAATGGTGAAAGTACTGCCCTGTTCAGATCGTTGACTTGAGATAATGATCATTGAGATACATGTAGCCCAGTCTGTCTTAAGTCAGCGGATGAACTGAGACTAGTTAGATATGAGAGACTGAGATGAGATGAGATGAGATCTGCACAATAAATATTTATAAATATTTTCTCCGACTGCTTCCTCCCTTTCGGCTCTTTCCTCTCCTTCTTTGAAAAAGAGGGCAATAATAGCCTACTGAATATTTATGACTGGAGTGTGGTTAAGACTTGTGAGGATCTTCTGCTTTGAGTTGCGTTTCGTAACTTGTTATTTCAACTTGATCCCCCAGTTGTGATTATTATTAAAAGTATGAATGTTATCACATGAAAATCTACGCCCTCACAAGGTTGATTACCAACAACAATGACAATATCGGTTAGCTATCATAGAGAGTCAATGCAATGAGTAGGAATGTCACATTACACCACACACAAAGTGAAATCAACCCTTCAATTGAGATAAACTGAACTCTTTAAACTGTAAACCAACTTCAGGGTTTCTTGGTAATTGGTCAGTTGGCAATGGTTAACCAATTGAACGGCAGTTGTAAAAGTAAAGTTGACACTGAAGAAGGAAGAACAGAGTCAGAGAACTTAACCTGGTTTGGCACTTTTCTCCTCTGATCTGACTTTACTCTTTCTCTCTCCTCTTTAAACAACCAAAGCAATCTAACGCTTCGCATCTTCTTCTCTTCGCCATACTTCTTTTACATGCCAGCCTGCACGAGGGAAGGAAAGAGAGTTGCAACACCGTGTGGCTGCTGGCGTGCCATAATTGGGATACATGGCGATAGCCAGCGAACGTTCCGGGAGAAACGTTGTTCTCGCCTAAATGCTTTCTTTTTTCCCGTCTTTCTTATCCTCGCTATTCTGCCTTATCCCACTTCCTTGGACCCTCACGCAAGCGTCTACCCTCTGTGTCCCCTGCCTTCCTTTCTCTTAGCCAAACTGCTTTACTCATAAACTACCCTTGAAATTATGATTCCCACTGTAGAACACAATGTGAATAATTATTGCAAACCAGGGACATTGCCTGCCTACATGTCAAAAGCACAAGGTTGTAGACTAAAACGAAATTTCCTTGATTTTCAACGTCTGTTGTTTCTTACGATTTGCCCATTTCGTCGATGCTTTCACCTTAATTTCCAAATTTGGTAGTTTGTAAAGTAGTGTGTCAGACTCATTGTATTTCAAACATCTTTTGAAGATGGAGAAAGATGACGTGATTGCGTGGGTGCTGAAGAGGAGGAGACACTCACCTCGCCATCTTCATCCAGAGAGGAAAACTGGGTGAAAGCAATGGGTCAAATGAGTAACCCTAACTTTCCACAGAATGCCTCCGAGTACTCCCACCGTTCTCTCTGCCTTACTTTCCCTTTTAGTTCGAGCATCAGATGCAAAATATCAAATGGCTGTGTTGTATCATGGTTCCTCATTTCGCATGGGTGGGCCCCATGTAAATTGTATATTAATCTAAGGCCAATAAAATGTTTAATTACTGGATGTCCATAATATTTTTAGAGTTATGGATATGCCAATAAACCCCAATTGAGTGAGTAGGGACTCGTTACATTGCGACCAAACCAAACGGGAAATTTTTGTTCAGAAGAACATCACACACTGTTTGCTCTGTGTCCTGTCCAGATGGCCCAGGAATGCCTATGCATGTTCAAATTGCTCATTGACATGAAATGGTGATGTGGACAATTTGATCTACGCAAGACAATGATCCAGGACCCCATGACTTTTAATTTTATTGATTGCGAGATTCTTATTTGTGTGAAACATAGGCTACATGGCTTACCATTTTTACCATGAACCATTTTTTTCTGTGGATCACACATCTTCTTTCCTTACTTTTAATCGATCGTCTCTTCCCTTCACAGTTTTGACACCTTGCTGAGTGGATGATAAATAAAAATGAGTTTTGAATGAAGCTAGAAAAACTTAATAATGACAATAGATTCTATGGTGCTTGGGTTACAGATGGATGAGTTGATAAGGTGGAAAAGATAACGGGTGAGCAGGATGGACCACTCGCAGCAGAAAAGTGAAAGTTGAGTAAAGTTCAAAAGAGAAAGAAATCGATTGGATTAGAATGAAAAGAAAAGATAGAAAAGTAAAACATTTATTTTTCATCCTTCCTTTCTTTCGGTTTCCTTCTGTTTCTTTAACTCACTCCTCACACCTCCATTCAATCTCACCCTCATCACGTCACTTTAGCTTCTTTGCATAATTCAGTCGCAACAACCGCAATCCTCACCAAGCCAAGTGCACCCACGGACGCTTTATCTCTTCCTTTTATGTTTTTGTTCTTTGGAAAACCCATCCAAGTGTTTTATCAAACCACTTAAAAAACATCCTCATTGCTCCCTGAAAAAAAAGTTCTGAAGTGGGCTAAAAGATTGGAATAGAAGGAATGTTCCCTCACTTTACATGGTTGACTAAACACTCACCACCTAACTTCTTTTACTTGTATACTTAACACTTTTAGTTGACTTCTCTTTCTCTCTGATTCCTTCTCGTTTGGATGAGGATAGAGTCTGCGGTTGGTCTAGTCTAAGGGCTATTCCAAAGAACCTCCGACTCTTGTATTGTAATACAATAATAGCTAATGTCCCATGTTATCAGACAACGACAACCTCGACAATTCAGCCTCAGCTTGGTCAGGTCAAAAATCAGGTTAGGTTCAACGAGGGACATTCGAAACTACAGATAACGGCACACTATTATTTGTCTTCATGACCCCTGCTTGGCATTCGCATGCTAATGCCATACACCGTGCATTGACAGGATGCTACGATTGGTAGTTTTTTGGCATTTTCTGTTACGTGATGAGGAAGTGGTCGATTGTGGACTAAGTCAAAAGAAAAAAGGGAAAAATCAAACTTTTACCCAAGAAGAAACGGAAAAACAATGAGGAAGGAAACGTGTATGAAACAACATATCTAAGCTGAATACAGAACTCAAAAGCTGCAGAGTGTAGACCCAAGGTTGAAACGTGAGAAAAAATAGTTGAAAGGAAGAAGTGCGTGGAGAACTTCTAAATTGGATCAATCATTAACAACTATCTTATTTTTCTCCTCCTCTTGCTACTTTCGCTACCCAAGGACGCCCTTTCCTTAAAAACAATGATTTATTTTTATTGCACTTTCCTGTTTGTGAACATATCAAACTGATTGGCTGTTTGCTTGGCTTTTATTGTTGTGCCACTTTCGGTTCACAATTGTTTTCAAAAGAGGCCATGTTGAAAACAAAAAAGATTAACAGCCATCAAAGATCATTGATTCATCTTTGCCAGTCAGCTCAGCATCCACAATGTTCCTTGAGATTGAGGAGTATATCCTGATCGGAATTGTGGTTGTCATGTGAATAAAGGAAATGTGATTTCATTATCTGGATTCATAGTCCTTGGGTCACAGGCATTATTGTTTCTTGTTTGAATATCTCGTGAGTGAAAGTACCTTGAACTCCTTTTATGTGGATATATATTAGGTAGGTTAATAAACCTGTTAAACCCAACCTAGTAAAATTCACTTTCACCTACACTCAATATAATGGAAATTGTATGTCCACTTCATATAAATTACGTTTGTGCAGTTACAGGGGTACGCTACACGTACGTATGGAGAAAGTATGTATTTTTTATATCTTTTTTTATATAAATGGAGCACCGTTGGAGAAAGCTGGCGCAAGTTTAAATCAAGTACATAAAATACAAAAACGAATGCTTCGAACATAAAAAGTATTTTACCCTCAAAATCAATGGCCATCACAATCATGCACCCCAGCTTCTTTAAATAGACGCACTGCTGAACCCAATCCTTTAAGGATCAGTCAAAAACCATGACACTTAATGACATTCACACATCAACAACCGTATGTCGTAGCATCCTATTCATTATATGTACTTTAGATAATTAAATTGCAATAGTCATCCTCGTCGCAATCTTTGCTAAGTAATGTAATCATTCTCACTGGCACTACCGTGCATTTTAATTAACTTTGGGGAAAAAATAAATTAAATGTAACCCAAAAATGGAAAGTGAACAATGACGAGGATTTACATAGAACCCAGCAGGCGAATTGGCAGAATGTGCATGTATTCAGTATTGCTCGACCTGTATGAGAATCTGGGCCGACTGTTTAGCGAGTCGTAAAGGAAAGGGCTTCAGGTTGATTTCGTTTGAATAGAGGAAAACGACGTTGGCAGGCGCAGCAAGCGGAGTGAAAGTGATTCATTTTATTCAATTTGATGCAGACAGAAGGCTTTACTCATCAAGACATTCAAAGATTGAGATCTAGAAATGCCGGGTAAGTGTTTATGTGAGATAGTGTAAATGTTTATAGTCGTAAAAGTTTACTCTCCGTTTCGGGATTGATGATGAACCAAAACCAAGTAAGTCTACTCTGCATTTATAGTACACTGTGCTTAGGTTACGCCATGTCCCCCCGGAACGATATGAAAATCTTCTACGCTACATGGGGAATATGGGAATAAAAGCGACGCTGGCCAGATACAGATGATGAATGACGTTACAGCATCGGAAAACAATCAGTCATCTATCCAGAAACAAAAGTTGGATGGAATCAAAACTTAGCATATTGTTGATCTTTGATTTTCTTTGAATAAAGATAAATAAAAAGACTATCTTCTGAATGAAATTGACATAACTTATGAATAAACAATTTCACAAGTATAACGATGGCAAAAAAGCAAGCAATTTTATTATTTCAGCCTAGATAGTCCCTATGAATATCAAATGTTATCAGAAATGATTGACATGACACGATCAAACGAATTTTTAGATGCGCCTACACTGTGTTGCAAGAATGTGGAAATTTGCTTTTAGTAAACTAATCAAATGTAATCAAATGGAAGTGCTTTTATATAAAGTGGCACCTCCGTATTTTTATTAAATTTTCTCTATCCTGCAATACCAGATATTCAAATTAGTGGATCATTTTCACCAGCAATCCTCGACATCAACCTGATGGAACCAAGAAAAGTTGACAGAAGCCTGTCTGAGTAAACGGACAGACAACATTGTTAAGAATTTACGACACTCGAGTGAACATATTGATGCATCACAATTACAATTCCATTTTTCAACTTCTCACTTCTGTTGAGGATGCTTCTGGGAAGTATTCTAATCAACTAATTGTAAAAAGTGCTAGTGAATGTAGCTGTGATGGACCCTACCAAAGAAGAAGAAAGAAAGCTCAACAAACATTGACGATAGAAAGGCAATAAAAGAAAGAAATTTAAACCATTTTTGTCCAATAAAGTTACAAAACAAACGGCATGGCAGCAGTTTAATTTCGAGATAGGAGTTGATGAGGATTCATGTTTCTTTCACCAACAGCCAAAAAGAAATCGCAATACATACAAACTTTTCTGCAACAGTCTCACGCTTATCGAGTTACATGGGTCTGGGTGAGTGGAAGTAAGGGAAGCCGGAACTAAAAGCGAAGCTGCAAGGCAACAGCAGCAGGCAGACTTAAGAAGTAATTAATGAGTTAGAACGGCATAATGATGATGAGGATAATAGTGAGGATAATGACGAAAAGATGATTATGATTGTTCTCGCTCTCTCTCCTACCCACTCAATCTTAATCTCTTTGATTCCTTCGTAAGTATTACGCTGTCTGCACTACTTTCTTTCTCACCAACCAGTCTGTTACTGTTATGTTCCCCTCCGTATCTAATCCACTACTTTCACTACAATTCTCCAAACAGGCTTTGCTGCAAGGGAACAAATGTAATTACAACTACGACAATACAGTCTAGTCTGACAATGACTTGTAAAGACGGACTCAAGAAGCAGGTAAACCGGGACAAGTAATTACTTAACTTAGTGAAATTAGAGAGAAAAAAGGAAGAAAAAAAACTTGCCGGATTCAAGGTGACTGGTAAATATCGATATCGTGTTCTTTGCCTTCCTCGATCGAACCCAAAACCAAATCCACTAGACATTATTATTATTATACTCCTCGTCTTACTTTATTTTCACCCACTTCACATTCACTTATTCCTCTCTCACTTCACCACTGCAGGTCTTAGATAGGGTCAGTTAGTAGTACTATTTGATCGTCCCCAGGTAGGGTTGTGCAGGTGGGCCAAGCTTTCCCTCTTTTCCGTTTCATTTTTACTCACAGGCTACCAAAGCATATTGCATTATCATCAGGAGCGAATGTGTGAGTTGTAGGGAACAGAGAAATAAAGCATGGAGAAATCATGATAGGAAGGGGGTATTGTTTTAACAAGCAATTATCACAGCACTAAATGAATTACACAGTTCAAACTAATTGTAATATGTTTAAAATTGTAAAGTATTGACATTTTTCACTCACTAATTTGATGACGTTGGTGAATGCTTACTTAATTAGTGTTGGTTTTTGTAAATAATCCACTATTCAGGCACCCACAGCACAATCCCACAATTTAATTCTAAGTTGTGCACGTTCTAAACAGTCACAGTATTGTGAGAGCCAAGGTACGTCAGTGTTAATTACAGAACTCTCAAGAAATATATCGATGTTGGATCCTGTGCAAACCTTTCCGGCACGGGCATGAGTGACGGAATGAATGAATGTGATGCGGTTATGAAGATTTTCCCCCGAAGGGAAGAAGTGGTGGCGAAAGAAGGAAGGAAGGAAGGTTGTATGGGAGAAGGGATGATTCAAATAGGCACACACACACACACACCTACAGAAGCCTGTGAGTGAGTCTGGTCGGATGGGGCTTCTTCCGTTCCCTCACTAACGATACTGCTTCTGAATACTACTTTCTCCACTTGTCTCAACTCGACAAAATAAACGAAGGAAAGAAGAAGAGCAGATGATGCGAAGGAAAAGTGGGAAGAAGAAATAGTGCATGCTTTTGGTAGACTTCACCCTGCCTTCCTACGCTGCGAGAGAAAGAGCTTTGCAGAAAGTTTTTGTTTGGAAGAGAGCTTGTTTCTTTCGGAATTTCTCTCATGACTGCTCTGACCTGGGCTGGTCTCTGGCAATATTGCTCTGTTTTTCTATCTATTAATCTACGTAGCAAAAATGAATGGAATTACTAGGCACATACTAATGTAATGCAACTCTGTGTGTGTACTGGATCGTGGCAAATAAATAGAAAAGGAATTCTGTGTTGTGTGGGGAGCTGTTTTATCCGCCTATATTCCTCTGAATCTCTCTCTCACTTCCACTTCCTACAGATATAATTTGATTCAACACACCGAAAAGTAGCCAATAAACACCACGGTGGTGCAATTGAACGGAACACCGCAAAATTTATCACCCGATCCGCCATCCACACATTCTCCCTTCCTCCTCCAAACTCTCACACTAAATATCACCAGTAAATCTTGACTGGATGTGATGAGCAGTAGGGCTATAATGAGCCTTTAAAGGGAGATTGAATAATTCAATATTCAACAATTAGAAGTAAATTGACACTCAATCTGAATTTAGAAGACTGACACCAGTCAAATTGGTTGAATTCAACAATCAGGTGAAATATCACATGGACAATATTGTGGCCGTGGGACGGCTTAAAGATAAAATACAACAATTTAATTTATGTAAAATTGCACTACTTTCACCACACTTAAATGAGATGATAAACCAATTTCAACCTTGTTCTCAGCAGAGTCTTTAAATTAAATTGTAAACCACTTAGAACAGCCTGGATGTTCAGTCACCCGGAAGTGGAGAAAGCAGGTTCTGAGAGGAAGGAAGAAAGCTACTGATTAGCAACACCGTCCGACCAAGCCGATTTGACTCCTCTGACTTCAAATAAATCCTAAGTCGATGAAATCTGAGGAGTAGGGGTGGGACAACGATAGGGAAATTCTGCCCAATTCATTCATTCTTTCACTCTTGGCTCCATTGAAGTCAACTCAATCGAATTGAATAGAATAAATTTGTAAGGAAAATCGAGAGGTAAGGTACTGAGCAAACACAAAGGAAGCAAGGGGCCCACCAGCAGCGGGGGAACCGGCACGGGTGCTTCTTTAGAAAAAAAAGAAGGAAGGAAGGAAGAAAGGAAGAGCAAATGAGGCACACAGAAAGAACAGAAGAGGTCCCAAACAAAGGAATGACGAGAGAAAGCAAGGGGTAAGTTAAGTTAAGTGGAGGAAAAAAGACATAAATAGAAAACCAAACTCCGTGCAAAAAGACCGACCGCAGTTACGTACACCAAGTGACTGACTGACTGACTTACCGACTGAACTGAATGAGTGAAAGTCGGCAAATATTTCTGTTCTCTACTCGACTACTGACTGTCCTTCTTATCCTCGTTTTCGGCTTAGCCAAAGTAAACTAAAAGTGAGAATGGAAGGGAAAGGAAGGGAAGTGCCAAACTAGTCAACCGAAATGCACTAAGGCATGTCATCCTCATGCAATGGTATGAAATGCCTATTAAAAGGAGTAAAGTAAGTAAAAGGGGGAAAGGGAAAGCGGCATTACTTCGGTTGGGGAAGTGGGGAGTAAGGAAGGACGAGAAATATTGGTCGGTCGACCAATTCACAGTAGAAGTAACTAAAAACAGTAAGTTTGTGAGTAAGCACAGGACTAGAGTCGAAGTACGTAAATGTCACATGGGATAAAATGCCATGCCGTCCTAACTACGATGCTCATTGTAGACCGAATGGAATGGATGGGCTCCTCCACACTATTTCAGAGTGAAAGATGGCTTGATACGGAATAGTGTGGAGTGAAATGGTTTGGGACAGACAGCACAGTGCCGTATCATCGTCCTGAATGCTTTTTTTTAAAAAAAAACTAGGTGGTAGGGTTGATTCTTCTGCACGTCATGGTCCCAAGTCCCCGTTGCGAAGGATGAATGGGCACATTGTAAGCGGTGCCAGTGAGAACAAAGTAACGATAGAAGCAAGAAGCTTTTCTCCACGCTAAGGATTGGATACTTATGTAAACTTTCACTACACGTTTCTTCTTCTTTGGGGTAGTACTACCACCACCACCACACGACCATCGTACCTTTTACTCACTTACCTCCTTAGTTGCTACTTTTATCACGTTGGGTGGTTGGAACGGAATAAGATTGGACTGGTTAGTTGTGGGACCATTATGTGGATGTGGAAGAGATCGGTTTGGTTTGGTTGAACTAGAGTAAGACAGAAGAAAAAGACAAGAGGAAGAAGAGTGGAGGTTATTTGGACTGAATGCTAAATTGAGACTCATCTGCTGCTCTCTTGTACTCAACTCCACTCAAATTCAACTGCTACTTTTACTTTCACCCACTCCTGGAGTCTCGATTGAATACTTGGGATGGATAGAATAGGAAGGAATTGTCTCCCTACTACACAAGCAAGCAAAGATGGTGGCAGTATATAGCAAGCAGCCTTCCTGTCATTACATTACATTAGATTGCATTACAGAACATTGCATACCATTATACAAGCTCACTTCTCCATTTCATTCTATTTTAGGCGGTTTGTGGATTATGCAAGATGGAATGGAGGAAGAAGAAGACGTAGACCTAAATCACCACCAACCAACTTGATTCCTTGACACTTTCACATCGATGAAGACTTGAGTAGTAGGCCACTTCTTCCCCTTACCCAATGAAGTCGACAGACGAGGGATTGCATGATATGATATGATGTGACATGATGTAGGCTCACTCGTATTGCGTCATAATTACTATTACTATTATTACTATTACATACTTAGGTCATCGCAGCTCCTCCAATACGTGCTGTGTGAACCAGGATTCGATATACTGAAGGTGTGCGTAGGCAAGTCTTTCCTATTCTCATTCAGATATCCCTACCCCATCCGACCTTTCCTAAGAATAATAATCCCATTTTCCCTAAGACATAAGAAAGTGACTAACACACTTTTCCTCTCACGTACGTATGAGTACGGAGAGACGAAATTGCTGCTGACTGGGGAAGACAGGAACAAGATGTAGGGTAAGTAGTTGCACGTAAGACGCTGCCCCTACACTTAAGTGCGGACACTAATCACATGGATTATGGATTATGGATCACTAAATTCGAACTCTTATTCCTCACGTTTCCTACTCATTTCCACAGCGTCTTACGTCTGAGCATCGTGTTTACTTTCTCTCTTCTCTTTTATGGCTCCTCTGAAAACAGAGCAGAGCAGCACTCACGTTTAGCAGTCAAAACGAAAATCAATGTCAAGAATTAATCGATGGTATGACTTTCTTGCTTATTTGACTTTCTCTTTTGCTTTCACTCAGGCATTTCCTAAATTTATGAGCTAATAAATCTTTCTGAACATGAAGTTTGGGTAAACAGACCTATGCTGCTTCTTTCGAGTAAAATAATCCTACTTCAATAATCAACCAATTTAAGAGACCTTTGAGAACGAAGGCCTCAAAATCAAATCTCTAGGCTGGCGTACCATAAAGGGTTGCATTGAAAACAAATAGGAGGAAATCGAGACGTTCAAAACGTGGATTTGTGCAATTGAATAAAAAAGCAGTGGTGAGATGGTTATTTATTATTATTATTCCATGTTTACCATACCTTCCCACACTACAAATTTAATAATAACCTTTTTATACAGGTGAACCTTCATGGCCGTAAGGCCAACTGAGGAAATAGTTTTTTTTCTTTTAGACGTACGAAAAGTTGTAGGTAGAAAGCAGCCTGCAAATCACGCTAAAGAACTGGAGAAAGCACAAGGATTACTCAAAACGAATCGTGCCTAGACAGATAGATATGTTGCAGGAACATTTTAGGTACCCACCGAAACAGGGAAAGTAGAGTAGGACCCCCGACAGCCTTCCTCTTCTATTATTACATACAGCATGGTGTCATCATTATTGCAAACGATACAATCCCTCAATGATTCATGTACTTAGTTAAGTCTAGTTAGTCGCATTTAGAGGTACTTATTGTCTGCGACAAGTAGAACAAAACAGAAACTGCAATAAGTAATGGCGACGGTCCGATTGTACACAAACAAAGTTTCGTCTCCTCACTGCAATTATTCCTCTGCTTTTATCCTAGAACATGACATTCGTAAAGCAGCAAATTACAGTGAGAAAAGTGGTGAAAGCACCACAAAGTGAATACGAGCTACAAGTAAATGGAAAAAAGTATCAGCGTAAAACAAATCTTAAACGAAATAGCTGCTGAAACTTGGAATTCTCTGAATGGTGAAAGGGAGCAAGAGGACATTTCAGTAAGAGGCTTAATGCATTTCGTATTTAGGTATGCCCAAACAAACTTTTGTTTTTAATCTAGAGCTGAGTTGAATTTGGCAAAGTTGAATAAAAGTTCATTGTGTGGCAAATGAGTCCACGAACCAGTCGAACCCATCCTCACTTCCATCCCTGATCTTTGTCAAGTAGGATAGAAAAGTAAAATGTCTATTGTTAGTGCCCTCACTATTTACTTACTGTACACACGCACCACAAAACCTAAATTAAAGTACAAAGTCACTTTTCACTCCAAAGAAATAAAACGTCCATTCTCATGCATTGATAAAAACAATTACACGTTGCACCGGGAAGGAGGGAGGTAAAGGAATACTGCACCGATTTCCCACTCATCACACACTCCGAAATGGGATCGACACTGCTCTCTATTTGCGGCATTTTGTACCGGGAAGAGGGTATTTCTGGGTGAAAGTAAATTTCTCCTCCGTGACAACACGCTAGAGCATAGCGAGGGCACCCCGAGTCTACCCTCATCCTCCTTCCTTGTCGTCACTTATTTTCACGAGCCTGGTGCTGCATCTTTGTCTTATTACACGATGGAGCATTTACTCAGGCATATAAATGGAGAAGATTTGTTCGTTCTGATTCACAAAGTTTCGTGCGAAATAAAATTTCCACGCTTTGTGAACAACTGGTGGCGTGAAGTTACCTTCCTTCTTTTCTTTCTCTCTGTCGTTTAAGTTTACATTACAAGCTGCTTAAATATCACGCTTGCAAAGGGTATAGAAGATATTTTAAAACTTTCTCCCCCAAGGATGGTAAAATGATACTTTATGCTGGGAACGGACGGAGGTGAGAATGAATGCATGGAGAAATATACTGAAGCAGGGAGAGAGAGAGATTCAAAGATTCCTCTCTCTGCTTATCCCAAAAGCAACATTCGTTACTTTCTCCCCTCCCACAAGTGCTGTAAAGGTGGGAGTTCAAGTGTCGTGTCATTGTAATAACAATAATAATAGAGGAAGTAAGTTACTCACTGACACTACTAACATGGAACACACTTTGGACAGTGCATATCTGAACCCTTCCTCACTCCCTCCTTATCTTTCACCCTTTTAAAATGATTCAGATTCAGCCTTAGGAATTGGCTGCTGCTAAAATAAATGAAACTGAAATTAAGCTTATTCGTTGTTTTGTTTCCACCCTTTTTTGGTTTCCTCAAAAGCAATGAAGAATGTGTAGTAAAATAGTAAACAGTAATCCAAGAGAGAAAGTGTGCCAGGGCTAACTTAACTTTTTTTTGAAGCAAAGAAAGAGAAAAATGATTTTCACTGATTTCACCATGGCTCGAGTGTCTGTGGGCACGCATTCCTACAATGTATTCTTAGATGTTGACAGTTCTAGACAAAGTTTTATCATTTCACTACGTGTTTCTGAAGGGAACCTTCCAAAGTTGATGACGGAAGAAAGCTTACAAGGTCTTAGACTCACAAGAAGTGCATACATTTTCCACAAGGATGATATGAATATGAAATTGTATATTAAATCTCCGCTTGTCAAATCATAGCTATTTCATTTCACGTCTCTCCTTCTTCTCAACCCACCTACCTCAATTCCTCCCAGCCTCCCTTTTTCACTTGAGTATTCAATTCGTATACATTGTTTTTCAATTCTATTGCATATTGCACAAACATAAAGTATTATTATGCCTCCATGCGTGCCAATGAGAAACATCGTCAATCCATACCACGCAGTCTTTCAAATTCAGATAAATTGGATACATCGAACCTTATTTTACTCAAGAGAAAGGAACAAATAAAACAAGACCGGCAATAAATAAATAATTCAAATTCACTCAAGCAATTTGCCAAAGTTGCAACAGCTCAATGTGAGGTTATTCAGTAGTACATCTTTGAGTTGACGCTGATGTTGCCAACAATTAGGCATTGACTCTTTATCGTAGCACAGACAAAATATAGTTAGAAAGTAGAACATGACATCATTTCTTTCGATACCTCTCTTCTCTTGTCAGAATCTGCTGGAGGTTGTAGTAGTGGTACTTAAGTGTTAAGATACTGTTTGGCCAACGATTTATTTATTTATTTACTCGTCTATTTTCTTTAGGCTTTTCGCATTATGTTCATGCAGCGTGTGAGGTAGGAATGAAACTCACATAATTTTGTAAGTCTAAACCATTGCACAAGTTGTGAGACCGCATGCCAACTGAAACATTATCATAACAATTTCATGATACCTATTTCTTCTTGAGGCATTGCACACACACACTGCATTAAGCAAGCAAACATAGACCTGAGAGTTCGTGTAGTATTGAATGTGCTTAGGTTGCTGGATTTCCCTCATTTTGGTTGGAAAGGTGCCACGCTAAAATAGTAATAATGTAGCAAAGTTACAGAGATAAGGGTGTGTGTGTGTGGAAGACCTGATCAATTCAAAAGTACCCTTTTACAATCTTTGGGTTACTTTCTTGGTTAGAAACAAATGAGCAAACGTATTGCATGGTGCATAATTACAATGACTCGATGGAGAAACGCAAGGCGGATTTTAGATTGCTTTAGAATTTAAGAAGTTAATTGATAACTTACATTCCATGTAGGCATTGTAATTCCATGTGAAGAGTCTCCGGTTGCCCCATAATTTTGTGGATGCGTTCCTCCACTTCCAGTCCCACTGCGGCTTTGTATCTTTTGACAGTATGAGCTTCCAGCTTGGTAAGCTGAACAGCTTAATTTCATTTTTAACTCAAGTGGTCACAGTCATTTTTGTTGAGGGGAAAAATAGGTTCTCCATTGTACCCTTAAAACTTCAAAGCTATTTATCGTGAATTTTGACAGTCACTTATTTGAAACCTTGGCTCAACAAAGTTTCAAACTGTATAATATTGGAATACTCTATCGATCCGTAGTAGGTCTCAATAAAATTATATTAATAATTCTTAACATCACATCAAACATCACAGTCAGTCCACCAACATGAAATCAGTAGCACCATTCATTATTGCGTATACATGACAGGAATTGCAAAGAGTTTATCTCGCAGAATAGGTAAGTTGATAAACTCCAATGCTTCCGGTTGTCTTTCGTAATAGTCAGTACAAAGTCTTGCAGATTAGATCAACATTTTAACTAATTGTAGGTAAGTAGGTCCACGCCAAGCATGGTTGAGTATTTTGAATTGTTTCTTGTTGACATTATTACCATTGTTGCGTTATTACTGATGTTTGATGATTGCGAGGAATGTGGGGTAGCACTTTTACCTCTGGAGCAAGTCGTTAACAAGCAGGTACCTATTTTAATTTTTTATTGTTTTTTTTTTATTTATTATTTTTATATAATCGTAAAGAATGTGAGTTTGGAGGTAGTATTTTGAGTACCAGGTTTATGCAAACTGTATCAACGCCGGACGTTTCTTCTAGTTGGCAAGTCTTGGGTATTACCAATTCCCTGTGTCTGTTGTTTCTTCTTATCCTTCTGCCCTTCAATCCATAACAAAACTTATCAAAATGATTATGTTGGAGCCATTTTTGTGTTACTTACTACCTGTGACGCTGAGCATCAGTTGTAGGTCGTTGAAAGTTGCCTAAACAAGTTTATTTTTGTCCAGCAGCAACCTGGGTCTCAGCCGACGTGCCATATCAGTTGAAAATACGATATAGCATGGATTCCACAGGGAAATGCACAAGGAACACCGAAATCCATGTTTCAAGGTACTGAATATAATCACTGTGAGTCAATAATGAGTAATGATTAGTAAAGTCCCTAAGCATTTCTTCCTGCCTCTGTTCAGCCGAACCATTTTCCCCACTTCTGTCACTTTCACCACTTTAAAAGTTACCCCAACAGAGCTAACCACTAAAGCTACAAATTATGTTTTGGGAAAGTGATAATTTCGAAGGAAACCAAGTGCTACACCGTTTAGTTTTTTTAGTTGATTAGAAAGCAGTAACGATGTTATTTTCTATGCTGACTCTGATAGATTTGTGTAGCTGTTTTTATGGTTGTAGTTAAAGAGGGTGGATGGTTCTTAGATTAGGTTATTCATTCTGTCCTGTTGTGTTGATGATGATTGCGATTGTGACCGGATCCTCTCCCGTGGTTGGCTTGGTTCTGAGTGACTGAACGGGGCGAAGAGGAAGAGGAGAAAAGCTCAAGTTAAACCTGCTTTCTCTCCTCTTTCTTCTTCCCAGCCTTCTTTCTTCCTCCTTTCTTCTCATCTTCTACTGCTGAACAGGGCTCCGTTCAAACCCTTGCCTTGGTTATTTCATTTCACAGCCAGCGGAAGAGGAGAGGGAGAGACGAGGACCAAAAAGAAGAAATTGTGAGTGGAGTGGAATGAGTGGGTGAAGTGGAGTGGCCGGAAGACTGTGGAAGTAAAAGTAAGTAACTGTGACAGAAGATGAGAAGAAAGAGAAAGTATTCAGAAACCTATCAAGGAAGGATTAGTCTAGTTTGAATCTAGTAACAGCTAAATATCTATTTTTGTTGGCGAGGTTAATCATGTGTACTACTGGGAACATAAACATTTAGCAATTTCAAATAAATCTATGCGTTTTGTCCAGCAACCTATACATTTTCAATGTCAATTTAATCAATTAGAAACTAGAAATTAGAAAAGCAAACTTGGCTCGTTTGCGTAGCGTATTTACAACCGAGCCAAGTTTGCTTTTTTAACTTTGTTTTTTAGCTGGTGCATGTTAAAGGGTGAAAGTATTGGTTAGCACATATGAAGCACACAGATAAGTCTGTGTATCACTACTTTCTCCTTATGCATAATACGTATTCCTTTCGTTCATGTGGTTGAAATGAGGTTGTTTGGAAGCAAGGATGTTGGTGAAAGTGGCTTGGGTGAGGGAAAAGTGTGTTGTTGAATAAGACGTGTGGACGCAGAGAGTTTGGGCAAAGTAGACTAAACTGACAGACCTTAAGGCTTGTATTCATACCCGAGATAGATGATGATGGGTATAGGAGTGGGTCCATTTATACCAAAGTTGAGTTTGATGTGATGATCTCTGAAATCTTTTTTCTTTCCTTGACTTTCTCTCTCTCTCTCTGGCACACTCTTTTGTGCAAGGCAAAAGTCAGTCGAATATAGTTTAGTTTAGTTGACTTGGGGACTTGAAGGCTCGATGACTTGGGAAAGTATATGCCAGAAAGTTGTTTGACACGAAAAGGGGGAGGGAAAACTGGGTTGCATTTTATATGTTCTTGTGCGTGTGCTGTGAGTCAAACTAACTGGAGCCAGAAGTAGGAAACGAATAGACGAGGTCGGCTTACCTACGTTGGAAGCTCTGATAGATTCATAAACTTATCTGTACACTTGTAGTAAATGACAAAGGGAGGGAACAATTTACTGACTCATCGTGCATGACATTGACACATGATTTTTAGCAGTAGGAAAGTTATCTTCTCACATTTGTACTACCAAACGTCAGTCATCCACAAGGACCTCTGGGGGTCTCTCATTTCAATCTGTAAACAAATACCTGCCACTTTTCCAGTAGTATTCAGGGAGTATTCTGTCAACAAGATTTGGACTTAATGTGAAGATAATCCAACAAACTCCATTTGACATTTTCAAGCAGTCCTTTCTGGCACTTGGTGAATGAATGGTGATCATTGGGGCCCTGTGGAGAAACAGTGGGAGTAAACGCTCATCCTTCATCCATCCACGTACTTCATCATCATGAGTGAGTGGATGGACATATCTATGGAATGGGTCACACTCGCAGGCATACGGAGTGTGACTTACCACCAAATCAAACCAAGAAGACGTTGTACCAACCAACTTCCCATTATTTCCTCTTCCATTTCCCATTTCCCCCATTCCTCAGACTTCAACAAATACCATATACATACATGCCTTGTCCACACGGCCTGGCTGACTGACACGTATGGAATAAAAGTCCTATGGCTGTATAACTTGCAAAAAAGGCAGAGAGATGCTGTCGGAAGAGAGAAAGGAAAAGCGAACAAGACGAGCAAGATAAGCCAAAGCAATCCAATCCATTCCAATCCAATCGAGAAGAGAATCAAGTCAAGCCAGGACAGCACTAGTTGTGCACTCCTCTATCAAAGTTTGTTTGAATGTGTACTGCACTCACTCAGGCTAAGAGAAAATAGGTATTTTTGGCCTTTTGCTTACACTTTCTTGCATAGGTGCTCTCAGTTTTAGCCCTTACCTTCTACCTTTATGCTCGTCCAACTGAGCGATTGGGTGCTACAACTGATCGAGGTATTCTATACCGAACCGACCGGGCAGCAGACTCTTTTAACCCTCAGGAAACAAAGTGAAAGTAGACCAGAGCAACGTCGAAGAAAATGAAAAGAGAAAGAGAAAGAAAAAGAAGAAATTTGAGCAAACAAAAACTAGACCAAATTTCCTTTCCTCATGAATTCATCCCATCACCATCATCATATTTCCATTGAACACCGTACGTCCGTCCGGAAGGATCGTATTGCATTGCATCGCATGCCTATACACTTTCATTTGTCGTTCTCACCCTTGGCTTAGTCAGACTGGGAGGAACGCTGCAGAAGACTGGCGTACGATATTATTGCGGTTCATCGCATAGCTTCAAAACGCTTAGTTATTTATCCATACTGTAAAGTGTACAGAAATAAAAGGCATCGTGTAACACGAAACATTACATTCCTTAATGACGATGATGACGATGTAAACAGATCCTTGTTTTGTCTTACATGTCTTGCCATTCATGCGATAGACTAAGCCACTGCTCCCACATTTTCTCCTGCTTTTGAGAAGAGTGCGTGAAGGCAGAGTGAAAGCATTCTTGTTTGATTAGGTGGTCAAAGGTGAGTTGAAATGTATTGCGTCCAAAATTAAATAACTTAAGTACAAACGATGAGACCTTTAAGGCTGGAAGTCATTTGGCTGACACAAAATTCATGTTAACAAAGTTAGATGGGTAGAGATATGTGTGGGCATTAGTTAGTACATTAAAAGCCTCTGAGGGGGGTTTACCTCGTCGTCCAGCTATCTATAAATGTGAGCCAAATTTTAAATTGCTTCCTATTTCCACCACCATCATCGCTAGGGCGAATTCTACCAACTAAAAGCAAGTAAAGGCAT